>JAGKRU010000004.1:600000-776838 GCA_022884055.1 Russula griseocarnosa
TCCCGGAAGCCCTACACCCTTCGCACACTTACATCGCGCCGATCATCTAGAAGAGGTGCTAGAACTTGCTTTATAGTACGGCGTCGAATCCGCACAAGCCTCTCCCAGATCCCCACGCCCAATAGGCTCTGACCGCTCCTCCATAAGTCCTCCCCGCTCGTCTTCTCAGATATATCGCCCTTCTCTGTGCCCAAAGACCAATCAACACCGTGCGTGATTTGCCATCTTGTCACTTACCTCACTAACATCCCTCTTGGGCCTCATCCGTATAATAGAACGCCACTCACGTGGTCAGCCGGGCTCATGTTCCACCATGATCCTCCTTCACCCTCCAAATCCCGCCCGCACATGCAATCTGAGAGTTAGCACTACCATCTACACTTGATGGGCCCATAGATGAAGCACCTTTGAGGTCGTTGAAAATACCCAATTTGCGGGCACCGGGACCGGTGCTAATATTGGACGCCGTCTTTCCCTAAGCCAGCTATCTTCGACCACACCTGCACCTCTCCACCGTTCTGTATCACTCTCGGTATCCGAATGGGAGCGGGAAAGCAGCGGCGGCAGATTCTTCAGTAGTATTGCTGGACTGTTTCATGGTGGTGGCCGTTTTGGCGAGCCTGAAAAGTGGCGTATCCCTGCCAAGCGTCGATTCTGGCAGAATAATGTGGGGTGCTTGCCTCTCAGCTCTTGGCTGTCAACTACAATATAACACTCACCCATGTTGCAGATTTCCCCAGTCGTCTGTTCCATTTTCGCCGCGCGCAAGGCTCAAAGAGGACTTTGTTCAATCAATGTTGGTGAGTTTCAGTTGCGCCGATGCCACTTCGACTCTCCACTGATAAAAACTTTCTCTGTGAAGGGCCGCAATCAATCAATCAATCGATTCGTTCGAGCACCTTCCCCAGCTTTGTCTTATATCACCGCCAGTTTGGCCACATGTTCCATATTACTTTACAACCAGGAGAATATCCACACCATGCACCGCACCGTTCTCGCTTTGGACTTCCCAGATGTGGTACCCGGAATGACGGCATCCTGCTACCTTTCCATTTAAACCATCTTCATACAAATCCATTCAGTTGAGGTATTTGCGCGAGCAGGCTACCCTAGAATTCTAGATATTCTGCTACAGTAGCTAGTATGAATTGCGATTGGTTTTTGACTTGTGACAGCTTGCGTACTTGCAATAGCTTGCAACCGCTTTTGAAAAAAAAAATCATCGAGCTTTCTGAAATTTAGACCTAGCTGGCAAGCTTTTCAAGTTTCAGACTTTTTTGGACTTTTATGGACTTTTATGGACTTTTAGGGTTGTACAAGCTCGTAAAAGTGCCGAAAAGAAATTTGTAGGAATACTGATGTTGTCACACACCCCGGCCCATCCATTCGAACACCTCATCAGAATCTTCGTCTCCATCTGTGTTTTCTCTCTCTTTAGTCTTGGGCAACGTCTACCTTTCGGCGTCTCCGGGTCTCGCTGCCTCGAGGCCCTCAACGCGTTTATGCGGCCTCCCTCACCAGGATATCATCGCCCAATGTGTTTAGTCGAGCGCTGTCAACCTGATCTGACGACATTAATCTGGGATATCGTTTCGTGACGATTCGTTGTCGGCAGAGGCACGAGGCCAGCTTGACTCGGAACCGTGACGCACGATTGAGAATTGACCGTATTCTAACGGCGTCCCGATGACGGAGAGATCTTTGTCTGTGAATCGTAGCTTGTCCAGCTCGATAGTCTTGGCTACTCCGAGTTGAATCCAATCAGACGGCACGCGCAAGATAATCAGAAGATGGCCCACAGGCCTGTTTTGGCGATGACCGATATGCCGTGGAGAATTCGGTCAAGGGCGAGGCCATCTTGATCCTCGTCGCCATTGCTTTGAAGAAGGGTAGGATGTGAACACTCATGAGTTGCGGGAGTCGACAGGCTGTAGATATAACTATGCTAGCTAGCAGTCGCTAGTGACAGTTATTGACGGAATAAGGTTTTTCTTGGTGGCGCAGGCAAGGGCGCAGAGAGTTGTTGAACTACCGC
Source organism: Russula griseocarnosa (assembly GCA_022884055.1). Taxonomy (NCBI): domain Eukaryota; kingdom Fungi; phylum Basidiomycota; class Agaricomycetes; order Russulales; family Russulaceae; genus Russula; species Russula griseocarnosa. The sequence continues at coordinate 602,036 of JAGKRU010000004.1, forward strand.
AGGATTATCGGCAATCCCCTTTTGGACGACGCGTACAAAAGGGGAATGGTCTGGACTTATGTTTCCGAGCGTAAATAAATGTTATTAGATTACTTATTATTGTGTTTTTATGTACATACAATAAGATATCTATTTAACCCTCTAAGCCTACCTAAGTCTCTAAGACATGTGACCGGGAAGGGACCGAGTGCCGGGCGCGGGAAAGGGTAAGGAGACAGAAGCGAAGCGTCCCGCGGGAACAGGAAGGGGGAAAGGGACGGAAGAGGGTCCCGCGGGCGTCGGAAGGGGGAGCGCATGGGAGCGGAGGGACATGCGCGCGGGAGGGGAAGGGAAGGGAACGCGGGAGGGGTGGGCATAGCCGGGGTGGCAACGCGGGAAGAGGGCCGGGTGGGAACGGGCCAGGGAAGCCCGCGGGAGGGGAGGGAAACGGAATCCCGTTGAGGGTGGAAACGCGGGAGGGAGAGCGGGCGGGAAAGGCTGCCCGGGTGGTAACGCGGGAGAGGCACAGCCGGGGGTGGAAACGCGGGAGGGGAGCGAGCGGGAATGGCAGCCCGGGTGGTAACGCGGGTGGCATCGCGGAGGGACGGGCGGGAATGGGCCGGGCACGCTTGAGTGGGGACACGCATGCCCCCAAAAAGTAAAATCAATGCACCGGTACATGGTACCCCACCATACTACTAACCGAAGGACATTCTGGTTAACCACATATCAAACATGACACAGCACATTCACACTCCCACGTCCATGGATAAATAACTAGGTGGAGAACTGCTTATATACCAACCTTATTCTAAGCGGAAAACTGATATTTTAGGTTTTTTATGTATAAGTTGTGCAATAGCATTATTTTAATAACATTTAATTACGCTCTGAAAGATAAGTCCACACCATTCCTTTTTTGTACGCGTCGTCCAAAAGGGATTGCCGATAATCCTGCGGTAGTTCAACCACTGGCGCAGAGGAGGAGGACATGGAGGTGTCGGTGGCGGGCGGCCCGATGCGGCGGCCGATGCGGACGCTCCTTTCATTCATCAGACTCATAGACTCATCGAAAAGAATTGGAAGATACTATACGGCAACGTGTATTGTATTTTAAGTTCAATTCGAACCTTACAGTAAACGATTGCTCGGAAAATCACGAACACTCCACTCGGCCATTGCACTTCTAAATTACAGACAGTCTACCACTACAGCGTAGAAACCCACTCCCCAACTAACCTCTGGCGCTCTTCGCGGTCCTCGACTACCGTCTCCATGGCTCGCCCACGGTCTAAAGCAGCCGATGGCCACTCATCTCCAAAGTCAGTTCCTTCTTCTTCATCGGAGTCCCCTTCCATTTGAAGGGACAACTGGCAATGGGAAATATTTTGTATTGCTTTGTAGTCTGGATGGCCAAATCTTTTGATGACGCATTGTAAGTAGTGCCATCTAATTAGGCCAGGTGGGGGGTTGGAGGCGTGTTGAGGATGAGGGGGATAAGCCATGTGCCCATGTAGTAGACGGGGGTTGCGTGTGGAGGAGCCTGGCTCATGCTCCTCAGCTCCATTTATGGTACATTGCCAGCCGTGTAGATCATCAGGTAGAACAAAGCAGTGGCATTCGTACTCATCCTAAGTTCATGAGTCCATGATTAGCTGTAAAATATAAGAAAAAATGAACTCCGCAGTCCGCACCGTGGCCACAAGCCGTAGACCAAGATCATACACATCAAACAAGCGGTCAAGGTTCGAATTGAGGGTGATGCCACATATCGTGTCATATATGGATAGTTGAGGAACGGTTGCTGACACGAATTTGCTGTAAACAACACGAAAAATGTGGTCTCCCATTCTTTTGGGGCATATGTGGCTATTTATAAGTTGGCCCACAATTGGAAGCCCTGACACCCAGCATCGGTGTCTATCTCGGTCCTTGACGCGGTTCGCCATCGTGGACGCATTCCCACTGGCAGTCGTCCGGGATCTTCCTGTGCAGTCGCTAATCTTCGACAGGGAAACAATGTTCTGGATGTCGTAGAGATACGTTGCTGGGGTCAGAACCTCAGTGGGATTGACGTTCCTCCACCTCTCTTCAGACACAACCCACACTAGGAGCGAGCCACGCTTCAAAGCTGGGTCACAGATATCATGAGCAATATCAATTAACCAATTCGAGTGCTCTTGACGACTGTAAAGGAGGAAATCATCCAAAGAACCACTAAGGAGACCGGTGAAATCCAAAGGGGAAGCAGTAGGGTTAGGAGGGCCCGGCATTGTTTCCTGCGCAGGAGGGCCCGTCGTCATTGCTTCCTGCGCAAGTTCATCATTTGAGATGACTGGCGGGGGGTCGGCGTATACGCCTATATGGTTGGTGAGGATGAGCAGCTCAAGGTGGGGATTTGAGGACGTGGACGCAGTCGCGGACATGGCCTTCGACTTCGGAGTGCGACGGGTATGTTTCAAAGTACTTTATTGTGAGCGGAGCGAAGCAATTATCGGCTTGCACAGGAGAGGGGGCCTGGCGAAAACTGAACAAATAAGTACAAATCGTTTCACCATTTGAAATGGCTTAAATCGATGTAAATCGCCCGTAGACGACGTATCAATTCTTCTCTCTGTGACTTCGCACTCATATGCGTTGCCTGTGCTACGCCACATGTTTCTATTACAAATTTCTTTCTGTTTCTCTAGTCAACTCAGTGCTGTTTTTGCGCAACATGCTCGGTTTTGCTTACCAAATTTGCATCCGCCAATTGAACCTTGCTGTCGACATAAATTGCCTCCAACGCAGGGACTTGATTTGTGAACCTCTCTATTTCTTCCCAAATGCTTTTCCGATCATCCAATACAAACATCTCTCCAAAAAAAAAATGGCAGGCGTTCCGTGCAACAACGTACCAACAGCACCTGTTCCCTCGTTTAGCCACCTTTCAAGTTGGCTGTGCTACTTGGCTGACTAAACTTGCATCCGTTGGCTGCTTTGACCGCCACCCACTCTAGGGCTCATTCGGTATGGTGACAGTCTTCATTGAATTTATCAGAGGAATCGCTTTGCATCTCCGCATTTAACTCGGGCCTCCAACGCTTTCACTGCCCAGTGCCGACCTCGGGATACTGTATGACGCCTCGTAAGAAAGCTAAGTTAAAAAGATCAGATGCCCGGGCCCACACCATGATACAGTATTCACGTAGTTTACGATTCTTGCCACATACCCATCCATTCGAACACCTCGTCAGAATCTTTGTCACCATCTGTGTTTTCTCTCTTTCTTTAGTCCTGGGTAACGTGTACCTTTCGGCGTCTCCGGGTCTCGCTGCCTCGAGGCCCTCGACGCGTTCAGTATGCGACCTCCCTTACCAGGATATCATCGCTCAATGTAGTGTAGTCGAGCGCTGTCAACCTGATCTGACGACATTAATCTGGGATATGGTTTCGTGACAATCAGAGCATTGGCGGCAGTGTGGGCAGACGCACGAGGCCAGCTTGAACTGCAACGTACAATTGAGCCTGAGAATTGACTGTATTCTAACGGCGTCCTGATGACGGAGAGATCTGTGTCTTTTAATCGTAGCTTGTCCACCTCGATAGTCTTGGCTACTCCGAGTTGAATCCAATCAGACGGCACGCGCAAGGCATGCGCAATTGAAGAAAACCAGAAGATGGCCCACAGACTCGTTTTGGCGATGACCGACTCGCCGTGGAGAATTTTGAGCCAGGATGTGAACATTCATGAGTTGCAGGAGTCGGCAGATATAACTATGCTAGCTAGCAGTCGCTAGTGACAGTTATTAACGGAATATCTAAGCCTATCTCACTTATTTGACCTATCCGAAATTTATTTGTCGCCAGTGCCTCGCTATCAAATGAGGTTTTTCCTGATGGCGTGGGAGGGATGAACTCGGGGGAGGACATGAGGGTGTCGGTGGCGGGCGGCTCGAGGGTGGACGCTCCTTTCATCAGAACAGCATTAGTTCATCAAAAAGAAGCAATTGGAAAGATACTATATGGTGAGGTGTATTGTATTTCAAGTTCAATTCGAACCTTACAGTAAACGAGTCCTCGGAAAATCACGAAAAACACACTTGGCAATTGTTCTTCTGAATACTACAGCGTACTAGAGACCCACTCCCCAACTAACCTCTGGCGCTCTTCGCGGTCCTCGGCTACCATCTGCATGGCTCGCCCACGGTCTAAGTCAACCGATGGCCACTCATCTCCAAAGTCGGTTCCTTCATCAGTGTCCCCTTCTCGAAGGGACAACTCGTAATGGATGATATTTCGTAGTGCTCTGTAATCTGGATGGGCAAATCTTTTGATGACACATTGTAAGTAGTGCCATCTAATTAGGCCAGATGGGGGGTTGGAGGCGTGTTGAGGATGAGGGGGATAAGCCATGTGCCCATGTAGTAGACGGGGGTTGGGGTTGGAGGAGCCTCGCTCAAATCCATATATTGTACATTGCCAGCCGGGTAGATCAACAAAGCAGTGGCATTCGTACTCGTCCTAAGTCCATGAATCAATGATTTGTAAAATATGAGAAAAAATGAACACCGCACCCTATCCACAAACCGTAGACCGAGATTATAGTTGTCAAACAAGCGGTCAAGGGTCGAATGGAGGGTGATGCCACAAATGGGGTCATATATGGATAGTGTGGGAGGAACGGTTGCTGACACGAATTGGCTGTAGATGACACGAAAGATATGATCCCCCATTCTTTTGGGGCATATGTGGCTATTTATAAGTAGATCCCGGAACGGAAGCTCTGACACCCAGCATTGGTATCCATCTCGTTCCTTGACGTGGTTTGCCATCGTGGACGCATTCCCACTGGCAGTCGTCTGAGATCTTCCTCTGCGGGCACTAATCTTTGACAGGGAAACGATGTTCTGGACGTCATAGAGATACGTTGCTGCAGTCAGAACCTCGGTGGGATTGACATTCCTCCACCTCTCTTCAGCCACAACCCACACTAGGAGCGAGCCACGCTTCAAAGCTGGGTCACAGATATCATGAGCGATACCAATTAACCAGTTTGAGTGCTCTTGACGACTGTAAAGGAGGAAATCATCCAAAGAACCACTGAGGAGACCGGTGAAATCCAAAGGGGAAGTAGCAGGGTTAGGAGGGGCCATCGTTGCTTCCTGCACAGGAGCACTCGTCGTTGCTTCCTGCGCAGGAGCACTCATCGTCATTGCTTCCTGCGCAAGTTCATCATTTGAGATGATTGGCGGAGGGTCGGCGTATACGCCTACATGGTTGGTGAGGATGAGCAGCTCAAGTTGTATGGAGGAGGTGGGCGTAGTCGCAGACATGGCCTTCAACTTCGGATGACGGGTACGCTTCCAAGTACTGTACTTTATAGGAGAATTTACATTTTATCCTTTCAAAACTGGAATGAGCGCTTACTTGTGTACTTGACGACCTATGGTCTTGAATGGCGTCTCTTTGGTTTTGCCTTTTGTCATGGTAGGGGGAAGGGGGGGGGCTAACTTTGCAACATGAAGAGTATCGTACTTAAATACAGTAGGTAGCTGTATTCATGTGTGCATGCGTATGTTGTACAAGAATCGAAATGAGAAGTATATTCAGGGACAGCAAAGGTCACCTGCTTTGCCTCTTCCTGAGGATCGAAACAAGAAGACGTGAAGGAAGGAAGTTATTGCTACATATCCGTCCTTATCACCCAAGATCCGAGGTCTGCCGGTCTGTAGTTAGTAATATATAGGGACGCTGATGGGAAGGAAGATCACGGAAGCTACTCTATTCTCTGTCTCTCCATCATACATATAAAGAATACATATCAGCAAGCGTACCAATAAGTGGTCTAGTGGTCTAGGTCAGGGCCTAGTCTGGGCAGGCTGCATAAGTGATGGAGCACTCCAGCATAGCCCAACACTCCAACTTTTCCAACAACTATCCCAAAATACTCTCAGGCTACGCGAAGCGCCGATTCGGAGAAAGCCGTACAACACAGAAACAGCTGTCGTAAACATCACTTGGATCATACAGTACATCAATTACAAGGAAAACGCTTCAGTGTGAAGTGCAATCCCACCCACTCGTCTCCCATGCACAGGACCCAGTCTAGCTACCGCGTTGGCCGCCTCCCGAGTCAGTCTTTCCGGCCCACTCACGCAAACACCAACACCACCCTGGCAAACCACCCGTTCATCACCCGCTTCGTCCTCCACGTCGTCCTCTACCAAAGTAGGAGAGAGTATATGCGCCAGTAACTGGTACAAATCAGGTCGCGCAGTCGTGACAGTTGCGTTCGGTATCGCCGGCAATGTAGGCGTGTCGCACAGACAGGTCACAAAGATCGAAATACGGAGGTCAAGTGACGATTCTTCTGCCGCGTCCGCGATATCCATGAGCATGGGTGCAACCCATTGGATATAGTCTGGAAAACAATATCACATGGTTAAATGATGGTCACCCGCGTTTGATTAAAGGTGATAAAAACCACTCGCCGTAGGAACGGATGGCCCAGGCAAACTCGATTCGCTGCGTTCTCTCACCACGCTCACGCTGGTGCCGCACAATCCTCCCGACAAGGTCATCCAGTAGCCCTAGTATGAACGTAACCCCGGCCCCTCCAGCGGCGAGAAACACATTCTCGTATTCTCCCAGGTCCAAGTTGCACCCACCGAACGGGCCTTGGATAGTCACATGCACGGGCACACGCATGTGGTCTACCTTTTCGTTATTCTCAATAGCGATGCGCCCCTGTTCTGTAGACGCATAGTCGTGTAGCGCCTGAGTCCAATCGCCTGCCACCCGTGCGCCAAGGATGATGGAGCGATTGGCCGTACACGAGACTGAGGATGGCGCGTTGGCGATGGTCAGGGGGTGTGACTCGAAGACACGGCCCTCAAAGACAACGCGAAGCTGGACGTGCTGACCTGCTTCCCAGCCTCCATCGCAATCGTGTATGTGAATCTACGAACACATCGTCAACAAAAAGCTTGCGGGCTGAAGCTGGGAACAAATACGATAGTCATGTCTTTCATAGGCGTCAATGAGGCATCCTTGATGCGAAAGCGGAACAGCCGCATGAACAAATCGAGGCCATAAAACGCCAATGCAGGATAAATCCATGGTCGTGCAAATGGACTATGATAACATATCGTGATGAAGAAGGAAACATAGGTCAATACGCTGGCCACACCGTGATCTGAGCACATTTTCGAGATCTCGCACACAATGGTACGTACTGGGCATAAAAGAAGATCTGGCGGAAGTAGAGCCGAACGGGTTGAAGTGAGGAAAGCACGATGATACCAAGAAGCGCGAACGCGGCAACGCCGGAGGTTTCCTTTTGTTGGCCGAGGATAGGAATATTGTACTGGAGGTGATTCCGAATCCAGAGGGAACCATGGATAAGTGCACAGAGAAACAAGCCACGACCAGACCAGCGATGAATGTAGTTAAACTTTTCGTAACCATTTCCTGGTCCTAGAAGGAAGGAAAGTAGAGAATTCTTCGTCGCAAAAAGGAACACGACTGGGAGCTGGGCAGTCGCCAGGAAGCCTGCATGTAAGGGTGAGCTTTATACAAACGGAATACACATAGAACACTTGCCAGCACGATTAGGGTTGTCAAAGAGGGGTGCGTGCGTCAAGGTGCAGACAAGGATGACGACAAAGTAAAGCACGACAACGGTGACTGGGAAGCGTAAAGTTAGAACGAGGAAACGAAGACTGGATTCCAACGACGCACTCTGTCCCACGTTAAGCCCAATACTTGGAGGTGTCCACAGAAGGAATGGAATCAAGGAACCGAGCAGCCGACGATGATCCTTGGCAAAAACCGTCTTCTTCCGATCGCGAGTAAATTTCGGCACGGGTACATAGCCTTGTTCTTCGATGCCTTCCCGTACACCAAAGAGACCGGTGAACACACGTCCAGCGCGGTAGGCCCGATATAGGATAGGGGAGGAGACTACCAGTGTGAGACCCAAGCACCCAGCCCAAATTGCAGTGAACCGTCGTTGCCACTTGGGATCTTCGATATATGAGCTTTGGGGAGGATGTCATTTTCGTGGTTCTCCATAGACGGACTAGGTCACCATACGCACTTATAGATTTGAAACTGTGGCGGAACAACTATAGGTGTACCAAAGCCTGGGTTGGACATCGTCTCCAAGGGTTGATTGATGATTACGATGTCCCAAAGTACTGTACTCTATATCCTGTGGGACGCTCAGCTAACAACGGGGATCACGGTGTGTCACAACATGCCCGAGTTGTCCGTGTTGATCGTTGATCGTTGAGCGCGTGACGCTGAGCGCTGAGCGACGACGACCGAGCAAATCCTGCCGCCCGGTTCGGCGAGGCCGAGGAGCAAACTAGGTTTGGCACTTTGGCTTGGTCTCGACAAGCGCGGTTAGTAAATTTCTACTTGGCCCAATCGGTTCGCGATTAGCTCGGCTTCCGAACCGGACCGCGGCCACACACTATCGTAGTAGCCCGGCCTCTGGCTGCTGACTAGCGCCTAGCGCTGACTTGTCACAGGCAATCGCCAAAAAAAAAAACACAAAAAGAACCAAATTTTCTGGCCAATATGGACCCTAATTACTGTAAATCATTGTCAGCTTTTCAGCTTTTTGACTTTATATTCACTGATGTACTGTATATCATACAATATTGAGAGTAATAAGTGGATGCGACTCTACTGTACTTGAGTACAGTAAAATACCAACATGATAGCTCTATAGAAAATATGCCCGAGTCTTTTCCTTCCAGAAATACTGAGGGCTCCATGTCTAGGTTTTTACGGGTCATGGACCCTCATCCCTGGCTCTGAACACAATAGCCGAACGGTATTACGATGTCCTTTCACTGACGCTTCCTCAAGCGGAGTGCGACCCTCGATGTTCCGTGCGTGAATATCCGCGCCGCTCTGGACCAGCAGCGGTACAAGCTCAGGGTATCCTGCTCGCGCAACTACATGCAACGGAGTCTGGTCGCTGTCGTCACGGGAATTCACATCCGCGCCATGCTCGAGGAGGAGTCGAACAACGTCCCAATGTCCACGTTGCAACGCGCCATGCAAGGGTGTCCAGTGACAATTGTCGCGGGTATTCGCGTTCGCACCGTGCTTTAGAAGCACTTGAACAACTTTAAGATCTCCGTTATGCGAAGGCAACTGCAACGGCGTCCAACCGCCGTGGTCCGATGCGTGCAGATCTGCACCATGGTTGAGGAGGAATTGAACCACATTCAAATGCCCTCCATGTGACGCTCCATGTAGCGGGGTCCAGTTGCTGTGGTCACGAGCATTTGCATCCGTATCGTGTTCGAGGAGAACGCGGACCACTTCCAGATGGCCCAGCTCCGTGGCCAGATGTAATGGAGTGCAGTTGCCATCGTCCCGTGCATCCGCATCTGCGCCGTACTCGAGGAGGACGCCAGTGACATGAGCTTGCCCCTCTCGCGACGCTAGATGTAATGGCATAAAACCGTACATGTCCCGGGCATTTACATCCACACCGCAGCCGATAAGGAAGCGAACGACTTCCAGTTGACCCTCTCGCGACGCCAGATGTAATGGCGTAAGACTGTACATGTCCTGGGCATTCACATCTGCGCCGCGGTCGATAAGGAAGCGAGCGACTTCCAGTTGGCCCTCACGCGATGACAGATGTAATGGTGTGAAACTGTCCATGTCCAAGGCATTCACATCCGCGCCGTGGTCGATAAGGAAGCGAGCAACTTCCAGTTGACCCTCTCGCGACGCCAGATGTAATGGCACAAAACTGTCCATGTCCCAGGCATTCTCATCTGCGGCATGGTCGATAAGGAAGCGAGCGACTTGCAGTTGGCCCGCTCGGAACGCTAGATGTAATGGCGTAAACGTGTACTTGTCCCGGGCATGCACATCTACGCCGTAGTTGATAAGGAAGCGAGCAACTTCTAGTTGACCCTCTCGCGACGCCAGATGTAATGGGGTCAATCTGCCGATATCCCGGGCATTCACATCTGCGCCGTGGTCGATAAGGAAGCGAGCGACTTTCAGTTGACCCTCTTGTGACGCCAGATGTAATGGGGTCAATCTGTTCATATCCCGGGCATGTAGATAAGCGCCGCATTTGATAAGGAAGCGGGCGACTTCTAGTTGACCCTCTTGTGACGCCAGATGTAATGGGGTCAATCTATTCATATCCCGGGCGTGTAGATAAGCGCCGCATTCGATAAGGAAGTGGGCGACTTCTAGTTGACCCTCTCGTGACGCCAGGTGTAATGGGGTCGACTCGTTCATATCCCGGGCACGCATAGAAGCGCCGTGGTCGACAAGGAAGCGAGCAACTTCCAGTTGACCGTCTCGCGATGCCAGATGTAATGGCGTAAAACTGTCCTTGTCCTTGGCATGCACATCCGCGCCTCGGTCAATAAGTAAGCGAGCGCTTTCCAGTTGACCCTCTCGCGACGCCAGATGTATTGGGGTCAATCCGTTCATATCCCTAGCCTTCACGTCCGCGCCGTGGTCGATAAGGAAACGAGCGACTTTCAAATGGCCCTTTCGCGACGCCAGATGTAATGGGGTCGATCTCTTCATATCCCTGGCCTTCACATCCGCACCGTGGTCGATAAGGAAGCGAGCAACTTCCAGTTGACCCCCTTGCAATGCCAGATGTAATGGCGTAAAACTGTTCATGTCCCCGGAATTCACATCCGCCCCATGGTCGATAAGGAAGCTAGCGACTTCCAGTTGACCCTCTCGCGACGCCAGATGTAATGGCGTAAAACTGTTTATGTCCCCGAAATTCACATCCGCGCCATGATCGATAAGGAAGCGAGCGACTTCCAGTTGGCCCTCTCGCGACGCCAGATGTAATGGCGTAAAACTGTCCATGTCCCGGGCATTCACATCCGCACCGCGGTCGATAAGGAAGCGAGCGCTTTCCAGTTCACCCTCGCGCAATGCTAGGTGTAATGGCGTAAAACTGACCATGTCCCGGGCATGCACATAAGCGCCGTGGTCGAGAAGGAAGCGAGGAACTTCCAGTTGACCATCTCGCAACGCCAGATGTAATGGGGTCAATCCGTTCATATCCCGGGAATACACATAAGCGCCGTTGTCGATAAGGAAGCGAGCAACCTGCAGTTGACCTGCTCGCGACGCCAGATGTAATGGTGTAAAACGGTCCATGTCCCGGGCATTCACATCCGCGCCGTGGTCGATAAGGATGCAAGCGACTTGCAATTGACCCTCTCGTGACGCCAGATGTAATGGCGTAAAACGAACCATATCCCGGGCATTCACATCCGCGCCGTGGTCGATAAGGATGCGAGCGACCTCTACGTGTCCCCTTTTCGCTGCTAGATGTAAAGGGGTCACCATGTTGGTGAAACCCGGAGCTTGCACATCCTGCGAGCGCCCAATAACAAGGAACTTCACAATAGTATGTAAGCCCCATAAAGCGGCATAATGCAAGGGGGTTCCGTTGAGTGGTAAGGGTTTTCCGGGTCGTTCGGTTTGCATCCATCTGGGAATTTCTGGGTCATGTATCCAGAGACAGACTGCAAGATGTGACTTTCTCGGGTCAAATAGTTGTTCCATCCTATCCTCCACATCATTCGATAGATTCCCAAACCGGACATGGCTAAACCAGTGCTCGGCAGCATATTCTGCGAGAGGAAATCCCCGGAGACTGTCTCTGGTGACGACGTTCTTATCCAGACGTAAGAGAACGTCCAGACAAGCTTGTGCGACAAGGGTATGAGTGGGCGTCATAGGAACATGATAATGGGAAAGATCGGCACTTGCGTTTGCAAGGATCGCGTTTTCGAAGAATTCTTGCACCGAAAAGTGCGAAAATTGTATGATCGTGCTATCTCCGTCCTTGACAATCGCAAGCAAACTTGAGTATCTAGACTGCACCGCGTTTACCAGATCCTCCTGGCGCCAACCTCTACGAAATAGCTGGAATGGTCCTCCCTTAAAATTAAACGCGAGAAGTTCTGCAAGTTCCTCGGTACGGAACGGACGACGAGCCACAGAGATGCAGCTGAAAAGGCGGTGCGCCAATCCGCGATCTGCCTTATCTATGTCCCGCAGGGTACGCCGATAGGTGCCATCGAGCGTCTCTGGTAAACCGTCCAGAGTACGCTGAATTCGTTTCGGAGGGCAGTGGCGGAGGTAGGCAACTTGACAGGAAGCCCACTGGAATCTATATTAAGTGTGAATACGCGTAGTTTATGCCCAAGGCATTATGGCTCACATCCCGTCAACCTTGTGTGTGAGCACATTACTGACCAGTTCCTTGTCACCGGTTCTCCATGCTTGCATTTTCGGATCCGTGCGGACGACCGACTTGATATAGCCGGCAATGTCCCCCTTTTGTCCACTCTCGTCATGTAGGGAGATGGAATGGAACGATAAGGGTCCGAGGACCACACTGAAGTCGGGCTCGAGTCGACTAGTGACACATATACGCAAATTCGGATATTTTGCGGTTATAAGCTGTCTGATAAGCATTAACACATCCTCTTGCGCGGGCCGCATGTCCGATGTGGCCGGACATTCGTCCAAGGCGTCCACAATTAGGTAAACAGGGATTTGTCCAGGGAGGTTTAGTAAGCGTTTCAAGCACAATACAAGCGTAGCGTCATTGGGGCAACACGATCCCTTGGCGTGCTCCGAGTAAAATTTGGTGACCGTGTCCCAATAGGAATCGGATTGACGACAAAGCTGGACTAGCAGGGATGAGACCAGTCCACGTAGGTCCTTCTTTTTATCATCCCTGAAGTCACAATAATAGTAGGCCAATGACACGAGCCCGGCTCTCCTCATAGTGTTAATATCCTGAATGATTGCGGAACTAGCCAACACAATAAGTTCTAAAGACGAAAGAATCGAGGAGTCACATACCAAAGTATGCTCTTTCCCGCGCCCGCTAAAAGAGGAAAAACTATCAGTCTCCACCATCGCGGAACAGGCTGGCGACAACGAACGTTCGCCATGAATCCACAGAAGAGAACTTGTTTTGGACCACTTCCATTCTGAGAAGGTGTCGCTTTGGACGAACCACACCGTAGTCCCCTTGTGGCGCAAATCGCAGGCAGTTTTGTGATTTATCGATGGATCTGGCGGTGAGAGCCAACTTCGGATATCTTGTTGCAATTTGTCACCTGTCAGATGATCTCAGCGATTTCTGCCAGCAATCGTAAGATTCGCAACATCGAATTACTGACGCTTCGACTTGTTCACGATGCTCACGATGCGGTGCATGACTTCTGATCTTGAGTTACACCCAAAAATAACTCATCGGCACTAGCAAACATACCCAGAGCATCCCAGATACCGTCGATGGATGACTTGCCGTCTAAAGGGAGAATTTCTCAAAGCGAGCGGGTGGCAAGCCGAGTCAGGTTGCTCACCATCCATGACAACCCTCATATTCTGGACAAGACCATAGACGACCTCAAGAATCTGTGATGCCGTGATCCGACCCTCGACCAGGGTGAGTCTATCTAACCTTTCCAGCACCATCTGATCGTAATTCCCTCTAAAGAGCTTCTTTACAAATGTCCCTGCATAGCATTGAGTCAGATAAAATACCGGCGAGAAGGCACTCACCTGATTGTCTTTGCTTGACGAGTCTGGTCGCAAGCCCAAGGATGGAAAGCAGCTCAAAGAGGGTCTTCACGACGGTCTCCGTCATAGCAGCTGTGTGAGGGACTTTGGTACAGATGTTAAGGTGTTTCAGAAAGGACTCGATCGATTCGAGTAGATCAACAAGCGGATTGAGTACGCGAACGTCCTTAACGGTCTGAAGCATTTAGACGTCAGGAAAATGTGCACCCAGGACTGAAGGAAAGAGACATACAGAAAGTAGGATAGCAAACCCGGCATATATTGGTTTCTGTACGGGGATTGGCTATAAAATAGGCATCAGAGATGAAAAAATCCAATCAGGATCTTCGAGCGTACCCAGCAGAGATCGACGCTGACAGAAAGCGTATACAGAACCGATACGACACTATTGAGCGATTTCGTGATTCTACCGGATCCTCCAGATTCACTACAGGTGGGTACTTGCTCTTGAAGAATAGCGGTAACGGCCTCGGCGGAATCAGAATATCGAAGCTGCTCTGCGAGTGGGTGTTTGGAAAGTGTTATGCCTGTCTCTTTTACATATTTCTGCAAGGAAGCCGCGAACAAGTTGAACAACAACTGAGAATCAGCTGGTCTTGACTGGTGACGCATTTCACGGGTGGCAGGAAGATGTGAGTTAGGATGGGGCTGTCGGCAACTGCGGGGAAATGATATTTAGATAGTGGGCGGTGATGGAATGGTAGATATGAGGGTTGAGGGTCTGAGTCAGTACGCTACCTCGTTTATAAACGCAGTCATACGCAGGCAAACTACCCGAATTGATCGCCATAGGTGTGGTTAAGCGCTCGAACTTGTTAGTGACCCAGATGAGCTCAAAGATGAGGCCTCGATTAAGTTCGGTGTATCTTAATGGGATGTCTTGTGCTCCGCCGAAGGGGGGATGATGATGGCATTGAGCATTCTTAAAGACGAACTGTAGAGGACGACATGATGTCAGGGGAAGGTAAGAGGGAGAAGATGAGGCGAGGCGGAAGCAGTGCGGAGTACTGTACTATGCACATAGCTGTCAGAGAGCGATTGCCAGCAGTGAGGTTGGGACTTCTTTCAAATCCGGACGGAGCACAGCATTGACTGTCAATTAAAATTGGTTCTCGGTTAGACTTCACATGCTTCACAGCTTCATAATTCATAGGTCGTGGGCCCTGCTCGTAATTCACGCGGCCTCACTTATCATCGCATCGATCTTGTTTCGTCTCGTAATCATGACTTCTCCCAACAACTCCAATCCGCCCACCCATAGGTTCATCCCGCCGGCCTCTAACTCCAGCTCTCTAAACAACAATCAAGGCTCTCCGGAAAACTCGGAGAATAACTCGATTGACTCATCAACCATCCCCACATTGGGCTCACACTGGGACTCCACTGGCACGGCGTCTCCTCATACAGTCTCAGGTTCCCACTTTGGCATCACTCCCAGCGACATCAGACTCATCGAATGCACTCTCGACAAAACTTTTTGGCCCGCGGACCTTGTCCTTGACCTCTATAAGTACAATTGGGTGGAATGGAGCAATAGGCTCTCCCTTCTGGCTCTGAAACAAGGATTCACTCCTTGGCTTGATGGATCCCTTCCTTGTCCCGACGCCACGCTTGCCCCGGGAGATAACTTCAAATGCAACGATGACATCCTCCAAGGCTTCATTTGGGAGTACTGACTACGTCCACCCTGCAGATGTTCATATTATCGACCGTCTCCCTACCGCCCACCTCATGTTCGAGGCTCTCCGCACACGGCACGAGCAACAGAATGCGAATGCCCAAGTCGTCCTGCTACTCAAAGCACTCCAGGTCAAGCTCACCTACAAGAAATCGATACGCGACTCGCTTGCCGAAATACGCACATACCATCGACGCATTGTTGCGATGGGCGAGGTCAAAGACGACGTCCTTTTAGCCGCGCTACTACTGAACTCTATGAAGGAACACTTTGGCCCCCTTCAGCAAAGCATTCTGTTCTCCACACCTAACTTGAATCCTGAGATAATCATTACCCGCATCCTCGAGGAGGACGCGTTAATTCGCCGTCGCGCCGCGTCACTCACGTGAGACTTGTCACTTTTGTTCAACCACCCTTCAACCACGCTCATTCTCATGAGCCGATTCCTTTGCTGTCGGGAACCGTGTCGAACAGCAGTGTAGCGGCAGATCAACCTGTACTTTATGTAAAAGCGGTCAATCTTTGTATTAACCACTCCTTATGTATGCCTCGGGCACCGCGATTCAAGGGACAATTCATGAACGCTATTTATTGGATGGGTTCATCACAGAAACACAAGAACACTTCTGCCAATGAGTCTTCGATGTGCAGGACAGGGCCCGGCAGGCTCAGGTTCACTGGCATGCAGACGGCCATTATTCTGAAATCCGGTGAGGACAAACTGAACCGAGGGAATGGAATGGAAAACCACTTGTTCATTTGGGTTTGGTCATAACCACCTATAGCTATCTTTTGCGGGGGTTGGCTCTCATGTAATACGGTACTCACCGTACCGCCTTCAAGGGCATGTTTTCAAGTCTTCAGGATGCCGGATAGTACGCGCCTTGCGCACGTCATTGACAAAAACCTCGTTGATGTGGTTTGAATTACAATTTCTGACCACATGAACACTTCACGTACTCACGGGGCTCGCCGTTTTAAATTTTGTTTTCGAATTTCACAGACTTGTTTCCCGACGAGACCCGAGAAAGCGACTAAGCTATAAGGTTGGCTAGAGTGTTTTCCCGACGTAAGTAGCATGACGTCATGATGTTATACTGTTGTCACGGTGTCATCATTATGAATCACTTCTCACTCTTCACTCACAGTCATGTCTGCGCCAATAATTCAACCAGTAGTCTACTCATTCCCAGACACCTCACACCTCTCCGATTCGCTCGCAGAGTACATAATAAAAGCTCAGAACGAGGCTATCGGCAAGCATCGCAGGTTCACCATCGCCATTTCTGGGGGATCTCTTCCAAAGACGCTTACGGCACTCGTCTCAAAGCCAGGTGTGCAATGGGACAAGTGGCAAGTCAACCCGTTCCGCTCCGCTATTCAAACCATTTATTTCCCTCTGCAGGCACGTCTTTTATGCAGACGAACGCATCGTACCGCTCGATCATGAAGATTCCAACCACAAGCTCGCGCACGACACGCTCTTCTCCAAAGTGCCCATCCCGCTAGATAACATCCACACGATCGACTATTCATTGCAAGATGACCTAGAAGAGCTCTCAGATGCATACGAAAAGAAGCTAGTCCGCGAATTTGCTCAGAAGGACTCGGCGCGCTTCCCCGTCTTTGACCTCATCCTACTCGGTATCGGTCCCGATGGCCACACGGCCTCACTCTTCCCGGGCCACGAGCTCCTGTCGGAGACGGACCGTTGGGTGGCGTACATCGAGGATTCGCCCAAGCCGCCTCCCCGTCGAGTGACACTCACCTACCCTGTCATCAATCACGCGGCCCGTGTCGCATTCGTCGCGACTGGCATAGGAAAGGTGCAGATCCTGCACGATATCCTAGACACCCCTGAGCTCGGTTTGCCCGCTGCACGTGTGCGGCCGGTGGCTCACGGCCAGCTTGTATGGTTCGTGGACGACGTGGCATCGGCCGAGGTAAAGTTTGTGAAGAGCGAATTCAAGCTGTAGATGGAAAAAAATTAAAATGAAAAAGAGAAGTTGGACGAGGAGGATATCGATGTGTATGTTTATTTGTTTTGTACTGTGACGCTATTCTTTCTGTGCATATGCCACTCGTTCATGTGTTTTGCTTTATTGTTGCTCATTCTTCGCTAGTTAGTAGTGTATCGGGTCACATCCTTGCAATCGAGTGGCTGTGTCAACGTGATGCGTCTGCGGATTCGAAGTGGACATTCGGATCGTGCGGTGGGTCAATACGTGATCATCACGATTCATTTATAGCAGCATTGCCATGTTCATAGAACTCACGGGAACTCACAGGGAAGGCGCAAACACTATTGATTACCCACTGCAGAGTCCGTAGCTCCGACTGCCATCTCCGGAAACAATGAAAGCAACACTGAATCGAAGAGCAGCATGAACAGATGGGCGTTGCAAGCCTGGTCGTCGAAAGGATCGAGCAACGCGCTCAACGTTCGCTCGCGGGCAGCGGACCCTAGCAACAACGGCGCCACCGGTCCTAGAGAGCAGGGATGGCATTTGTCAGACGGACGTAAAAAGACGGATCGTTGGCACGCCTACCAGGTATTGCCTGGGTGAGGCGCCGCACTAATTCGGAACGCAGCACGGCTTGTTCTTCCGGCGTCGGATCTGGCGGGCTTTGTGCCGGATAGCCATTTGGAAATAGCGAATGTTTTGCGGCGCTTATGAGGGAGGTGATTTGGACCGGTGTGAGAACGGAGGTGTAGAGGAAGAGCGGAAGGAGGCTATATAAATGAGGGGCAGGTTGCGTCTCAGTTCGATTTTGAGCCACAAACGAAAGAGTTGGTTGATTGTGGGTGCGTACCGGTCGAGAAAGGGTGCGAACGTGCTGACCAACGCGTCACAGATGAAGAGGAGCGCTGCTCCAGAAAATCGGGTGGACAAGGAGAGAAGCTCGGCAAGGAGGTGGAGCATGGGGCGCGCGAGGTTGTGTAGGGAAGCGCTGGTTGGCGGTGGCGGTGTGGGCGGGGGCGTACCTGGGTCATTCGGTTGTGAGCTAATTGAGGTGGCTGTCGTCTGAGAGGGGGAGGGATCACGCGGTGTGGACGGGATTTCGGTAGTCGATGGCGTTGACGGGAGTATGGCCACTGGCGCATGGGGCGAGGGCCCAGTCCGAATGGGCGATTGTGGTGGGAAATGTATTGGCGAGTTGTGTACCGTCTTGATGGTGTGAACGGCTCGCTTGTAGACTTGGATTATAAAAAGGGCGGCACTTGAAATAGCCTGGACGGTAGAGAGAAACGACACGATTATAGTTGGCAATGAAGGTACCAGGGACGTATTCGCTTGAAAGCGCGATGGGGGATCTGGGGACTTAAATGGTTGTTAGTTCGTTACTGATGTATGGGCCACCGGAAAGAGCAGGAGACTTGTCACATGTTAAAAGGTGCAAAAGGCTCACTTTGAGAGGCTCATCCGGAGGACCAAGAAGGTCTAACAGGGTGCTATGCAGAAACCATGGTTGGGTGATGCGAGGTGCAAGATCAACGCATACTGTCTTTACAATGATCTCGCGGATGAGATATCGCTCGGCTTCAGCATCCCAATCCTCAGGAGAGAGGCATGTCTTAAGGACGATATCAATTGCAGCACGAACGTACACTTCATCTGCCTTTCCGTCGATGGACACGCCGACGTGTTGCTGCTGTCCATGGAACAACACGGGGAGAGAGGCGGACCCTGCAGCTGCATAGGACGAGCCAAGCTTCCGCGCTGCGATGCGGTAGTCTGCACAATGCTGTGCAAGAAGAGTAGGAAGATTGAGATAAAGAAGGGGGCTAAGATCTGCGGCGAGTGCTCTAGCCTCGATGGTGCGGAGGACCGAAGTAAGGATACGCGTAAGCTCGAGAAGGAGCTGTTTGTCGTAGCGTGTGATCTTTGTCCACCATGGGTTTATGTATGCACGAAGGGCAGGGCTATAAGGTCATAAAGTTCTGCATCGAGAGCTGGATAGGACGAGGATGTGAGAAGAAGAGGTGGTGGAGGCTCGGAAGATGGGAGGTGGGGAAAAGAAGACGCTTTGTTAAGGAGACGGTGGATTGACCTGGTGCGGTCAGTTTGCTCGAGAGGAGACGACTGAGGGAGCACGTTCTGAGGTGGTCGCCATCGCGTGAGAAACCGTAAAGGGCAAAGTAGCTATTTTTAGAAGGAGAGACCGGCGCGCTCAAATGAAATTGACATGGTTACTCGCAGTCACAGGCACACCGGACATGCTGTACAGTTGGACGTGGACCCGTAAAAGGGAAGGCCGTGTTTGTTTTCCCTCACTTCAGGCTCTGTATTCAATAAATGTCAATCATCCGCTCAGGTTGACGTTGAGCCTCTTCCCCCCCTGCAGCCTACAGTACCATCTGCGTTCAATGCAGTAACACGGTCGTTCAACCTTCCATTCATTTATACATCTAGACATGCAATTCAACAACTCGGACTTTTCCACCCCCCCATACCCCACTCACCGCTCCCTCCGCCATTTCCCCGCAGTGCGCCAAGCCGCGGCCCTGACCACACAACCCTAATAATAATTATAGCTATCTCAATCGCAGTCGGTGGCCTCCTTCTCGCGGTCCTTATCTGGCGCTTTCTTTCCCGTTTGTCCCGCCCCAAGAGCGCGCCCTTACCGCCAAGACAGTCTCTCGTACATCAGAGGGAACTGCACCTTGCGGCATTCACGGGTATAAGGATGCCAGCTCCCCCAAATGTTGACCAGTGACTCCCACATCCACGAGATGGATACAGCAACTCTGGGTTCTTCAGATGGAATCTACCTTCATGCTCCTTCACCACAATTTTTTCCTTCACGTCCCAGCGGCTCATATTCGTCACTTCCTTCATCCAACGAACATGCTCCGTCTTCTGGTGCTGCTACACCCCCACACCCCCACTCAAATTTCCACGTCGACATCCCTCAACCAATCCTTCAGACGCGCGATGAGTCCATCAGGGCCAGGTCCACGCCCTTTGTCGACCTTCTCGACCAGCAGTCGGCAGAGCATACGTGGTGCCCCCATGCTCCGCACAGTAATGTGCAAATAATACTCCCGCGCCGTTGGCCCCCAATCTCTACGAGGAACAGCGAGCGATGGCTTACCGTCGGCACGCAATGGTACATACTCGGTCCGGGATAGCTGGCGAAAAAGCCTAGCAGACTCGTGGATTCCAGTGGGTCAGCCAAATTCCGAACCAAAGGAGCGGCAATATGGTCATGACAGTGTGGAGAGACCGTCTCGGCTGATACGAAGTACGTTCGTCACTTTTTCGATGTTTTCTATACTTAACGCTTTGTTCTCAAAGGAGGATCCTCTCCCGGGCCGGGGCCACGTTCTCCGCGAAGTAGATCCAACCTATCGTCGCCCTCTCGCCTTCGTACGTCTTTGGGGCACGATGAGCTCCCGGAAGGTATATATCCCCCGGTGCCACCCGTACCTTCTGAATATGGGGCACTTTCTGGGCACCACGCTTCCGCTCCCTCTACACCCTCACGGAAAGGAGGATCATTGACCCCATCTCCATCTTCTACGCACTCCCATAACCCACGATCATAATGCCCCTTCACAGGTACAGCTTCACAGGCTTGTCTCATTAGTATACCAATTAGCGTATGGTCAATTAAAAAAGGGGACGTGTTCATGTGCACCGGGGGAAAAAATGGTCAAATATATGTAGATAAATTCAAATACGACGGTCTCCGCGGACCGAGAGGTGCCGCTTACCGCTGAATGGTTTTCCGGAAGTTCACTACTCCGATGTGTCACGGATTAAGTCCTTCAAGCGAGTAACACCGCACTCCATCTTTCCCGCATGGCTAATGCACTTCATCGGTCCCAGAGATGTCTTTGGAGAACAGGAAACCAATCTCTTTTAACGGCAGTGATTGGTACACGATGGATGTCAAGCCCGAAGTCGCAGAGTTCATTGTCCGATATTGAGGTACCCTCTATCTTTTCCCCCCATATCATCCTCATATCAGTCCCTGAACATAGCATGGAAGGCTAGAGATTCACAAGGCGACAACACCCAAGAAATTGCCTGAACTGAAATCTTTAAAATTCGGTCACAACTTTGTATGTTTATTTCGTGCGTTTTCGGATGCGTTGGCGGTTTCCGACTGCGTTACCAGAGTGACCATATGCTGGTGATACCATGGAAGTCGTCTCGGGGATGGGGCACACCCGAGCTCAAGCCTTGTACGTCTCACGCTTGGATGCGCGTCTCCTTAGTAATTGACAATGAACTTTCCCCGGGGTTGATAAGATGGCCCACTATCACTCGACCCTAGCTCAACTGTGTTCCATTATGCCCAGTGCATCTTTGAAGGGCTTAAAGCATACAGGAACAAGAATGGGAAGGTTACCCTCTTCCGTCCTGATTTGAACATGGCGCGTATGAATTTGAGTGCTCAGAGGCTTGCTCTTCCGGTAAGTTATAGTGGACCGAGTTTGATGTGATGACGCGTTGAAATTTCTCAATTTCAAAAGACATTTAATGGTGCTGCTCTCCTTGACCTGATCAAAGAGCTCGTTCGACTAGACCGTCGTTGGATACCTCAAGAAAATGGGCATAGTTTGTACATCCGTCCTGCAATGAGTGCGTTCCTTGGTGTCCTCCACGATATTCGCATGGTACTCATTGGCATGACCCACAATGTTCCTACCGTTTTTAAGTTGGCACCCAGAATACCGTCGGGATTTCACCACCTGATTCGGCCCTCCTCTTTGTTATTTGCAGCCCAGTTGGGCCGTACTATCCAGACGGATTCAAGCCAGTGGCTTTGTATGGCACGACGGAGCACGTGCGCGCATACCCTGGAGGTCCGTTCAGAAGATGGACCGTGTTATCCATTACTTGGGCCCTTCGGACTGACGTTGTTCGTTATCATTGTTAGGCACGGGAGCATATAAAATTGGTGCCAACTACGCGCCTGGAGTCCTCCCACAGAAGCAGGTGGCCAAGCTGGGTTACGTCCAGAATCTCTGGCTATCGGGGCCCGAACATAACCTCACCGAGGTCCGTATACCCAACCTACTCTTTTTTGGGTGTTTGTGGAATTGAAGGCTCTGTGGATAATAACAGGTTGGCACGATGAACCTTTTTGTTGTCTTCAAGCAGGCGGACGGGACATTCGAGCTCGTGACTCCTCCCCTGGACGGAATGATCCTTCCGGGCGTGACACGAGACTCGATATTGTCACTAGCGCGGAGCCATGCAGCAGGCACGCTGCGCATTCCCAACTGACCCGAAGCTAGTTGTTTCTGAGCGCGGAGTTACTATGAAGGAGGTCTGCGATGCAGTACAGTCCGGTCGCCTCGTAGAAATGTTTGGCACGGGTGAGATTTCTCCCTCTCTTGTTTATATATTTTTTTACCTGCGTTTGTTACTGAGGCTCACGTTTGGCTGGCTCTTGAACTCTTTTAGGCACCGCTGCGATTGTCAGTCCTGTGAATAAGATTGGGTATCAAGGGAAGGATATTGAGATCCCCGTTGAAGGAGATGGAATGGGCCCGGTATCGCGGCCGATCTGGACTGACTTGGTGGCGCGGCAGACGGGCGAGATTGAAAGCGACTGGAGTGTGGTCGTGTATGAAGAGTAGACGGGGGAGCTTCCTCGATCTGACAGGGCGACCGATTGGGGGCATATCTACATGGGGAAGATACCCATGCGCACATGATTTAAGATACTTACGGCGCTCAT
Organism: Russula griseocarnosa; assembly: GCA_022884055.1. Taxonomy (NCBI): domain Eukaryota; kingdom Fungi; phylum Basidiomycota; class Agaricomycetes; order Russulales; family Russulaceae; genus Russula; species Russula griseocarnosa. The sequence continues at coordinate 624,993 of JAGKRU010000004.1, forward strand.
AGCTGTTTACTGTAAATGCACTTATAGACAAGTTCGTTGTCAAGTCACATCAATCCGGCTTGGGTTTGTCATTTGAAGGTTCTATGTGAACGAGATGCCTGAATTATGGTGTAGACCCGAGAGTTAATTGCACTTCCATACACGTATCCATCATCTAGCAAGTCCTAAAAAGATGAGAAGACAGGTAGGGAGCTCAATCTGATAGACGGTGTAAAGACAAAATCATGTATGAATGAACCAGAGATTACACTACTCCCGCGCCCGAGTTAGATCAGAGCACAATGGTGCTTTAACTGCATGAGCGCGAAAGAAAAACATACACAAAAAATCAACGAGAGGTAGAGTCATGCTCGACAAGAATGATCATTAACGAAAACTGGTCCGACACGTCGTGATGCTGTTCAGCAATTGCAGCCGTAAGACTGCGACGCTTCCGAGTCGATCCTGATAGGATCGGGGTAATCCACATATCTGAAAAAGGAGCCTTAGCTAAATCGTATCAAGTATAAACGAACATAGTTACAGTTGTTCCTCGGCCTCTTGTTGCAACGCGTTCTTAGCAACCGTCTGGAAGGCCTGCTCCACATTGATAGCCTCCTTTGCGGAGGTCTCAAAATACGGGATATTGCCCTTTGATTGGCACCACGTCATCGCGCGCTTCTGTGTTACCTGTCCGGAACAGTGAGTCATTTAATAGACTGAGTGACATAACAGCACCGCACTTGTCGCTTGCTCTCTTCCACGTCAATCTTATTGCCAAGAACCACGAATGGGAAGTTCTCCGGGTCATGAGGACTTGCTTGGATGAGGAATTCGTCTCGCCAGCTATCTAACGTCTCGAAAGATTTTGAGCTGTTCACGTCGTAGACCAATACACAGCAGTCTGCGCCACGGTAGAATGCGACACCAAGAGACTGGAAGCGTTCTTGGCCAGCGGTGTCCCATAGCTGTTGCAAACGTAAGCACACGGAATAAGATTTCAATAGAGGAAAGTGGCGAACCTGCATTGTGACTAAGCGATCATCGACCATGACCTCCTTTGTTAGGCTGACGAAGAGAAAGCATAAATGCGACAGGGATATTTGGTAGCAGAATGGCGTCATACAAGTCGGCACCAATAGTTGCCTTGTATTGGTTGCTGAAGCGTTTGTTGACATACTGGTTCATGAGGGAAGTCTTACCGACTCTGCGGAGGAGGAATACGTGAGCACAGGAGAGAAAGAAACAAGGGAGAGGGTTGGTGGAGACTGGAGACTGACCCACTGTCGCCTAGAATGATAACCTAGGGAAGGAAGAGTGAAGAAGCGTATAAGGAGAGAAGGAATGAGACAAGTACCTTGAGAAGGACGCGGCCCATGGGTGGTAGTGGCAAGAATGAGAGTCGTACACGCTTGACCGACGCTCCTCTCGGCCTCCTTGGTTTGCGGGCAACTCCCGGGTACTGCCGACCGGTCGGCCGGGTCCTCCGACCAGCGTCAGGTCCGCATTCGGTCCGGGGCCATACCAGCCTGGGGTTAGACCCACTCTCTAATTTACTCTCATGGCCGAACCCGTGTGGCAGGAACTTCTCAGACTGCGCCTTGCTGAGCGCAATGCAAAGGAGTCTGCTTTTTCTCCCGTTATCGAACAATGTACGTGCATGCCTTGCCTGTTTCTTCGTATAAGTATCGATTACTTACCGATTCCCAAAGATCGTAGGCTTGCTCAACAAACAAAACTCTTGAAGGAGAGAAACGCTTCATTGCTACGTGCAGTAGCAACTGTTAAGCAAAATCCCAGTAGTTCGACCGTCTTCGTCTCAGGGACAACCGAAGAGTGCGTTCTCATAACCCTTTTTATGCCTTCCGTCTTACTTAACAGCACGTCCCACAGTAACCCTGTCAGGCAGGCTTATATCACTTCTCTCGAGTCGCAGATATCCTCATTGCGCGATGAACTGGCTACCGTGTACAAGACTCAGGGACAGAATGCGCAGCGCCTTCTGGCCATGAATGAAACTCTCCGTGAAAAGGAAGAGCTGGCCCGCATAGAGTCCGAGGCATTACGCAAGGCGCGTGAGGACATATCACATCTGAAGAGGAAAGTGGATCAACATGCAGAGTTGATGACGGAAAAGGACCGGACGGCCCAAGTGCGTTTGAGAATATGGCTGTTCAATCGTACTATCTCACACTAGCGTGCAGGTCTTACACGACGAGATCAGTACCTTGCAACTCGAATTAGGTCAAATTGAAGAGAGAAACCAGAACCTCACGCGAGACAACGCCAAGTTACTACAGCGCTGGCTTGACGCGAAGCAAGCCGAGGTCAATCGTATGAACGAGGCGAATGATTTCTACGAGGACATGCGGACGCGACATCAGGCATCCGCGAATTCGCGAGAGACCCTGGAAACAGCTGCAAGTCCTGGCGATCATACGGATACTCAGGCCACGTCGGGAAATGGGAGCGTGAATGGGGAGGAGGTTGCAGCGGGGACGAAGGATGGGACACGATTTCAGCAGGAGAAGGGTGTGAATCTGACGCCGAATGGTTGATCGTGGACGATGAGTAGCAGCGCTCCTTTGTCCGTTTGATTTCTTACACTCGGTAGCATAGCCATACCCCTCCCCGTATAATATGGATCACGTGTCTCGACGCGCCGCCCGTGTTTGGTGTTTGTGCATGCTTTGCCCTGGCATTCGTAGAGGGTATAAGACCCGCTCTCCCTTTCCAACCAGCCACAACATACCCTGTTTATTCACCTTCTAGTTCACATATTTCTAATTTTCCTTTCTCTCCTTTTCTCCCATGCGTGCTACCTTACATTTTTCTCTACTTGCCGCGACACTATCTCCGTCCCTGGTTCATTCCTCCCCCATTCCATTTACACAAAACTACAACTCATCTCCACGCTCTTCTGCGCAAGCCCTGTCTGAAACCAGTCGCCCCGGTGGTGTACTCTCTAGTCGCGGCCTTTTAACTCACGGCGGGTCTCGTGGTTATGGTCATGGTCTTGGCATTCTCGACTTGGGCTCAAGTAATGGTGGTGACGGTGGTGACGCGAGCTCCGGCAACTCGTATGCAAAAGGAGGGTAGGTCCTAGTTTTTCCCCTTGTGGTTACTTCTGGACGCAAGCATGCCTGCGCATAGTGACCATCATGACGATGAGAGCAAACACCCAGCCGATGGCGGTGGCCCGCCTGCTATAGATCTTGGACCAATCACTCCAGCCGAAGATCAGCCTCAGCCGGAGCCCAAGGCAGATGATGTTAGTCCAAAACCTGGCGGGTTTGATCCTGGAGAACCTGCGCCACCTCACCATGAATCCAAGAGTGGCATAGATCCCAACGTAGGTGACAGTGGGAATAAGTCTGCAGATGTAAACACACCAGGAAAAACTATGAACTCCGAAAACCCTGCTGCTGTGCCGCCGAAACCGAGTCCCGACCCTGAGGCAAGCAAAAGCACTCCAGATATCCCAGTCTTTCTAGGTCCGAGCAACAATAGCCCTCCTCCTGGGAGCAGCGGCCCATTGTCCAATGCTCCACACCCGTCGGGGCCAGACGACGAGGGACGGTATGCGTATATCGACGACACCTGTGGTGGCCTTCTTGATGGAACCCTCATCAATCTATTGTCGAATAATGGAGGGGACGGGGGCGACGCGTCATCGGGAACGGCAACCAGGCAAGAAAGGACGTCTCCACTGATTCATGTCGCTAACTCTAACACGTTCTAAAGCATCGGGGACGGTGGGAGTGGTGGCAATTCTGCGTACAGTGGCGCCGGCGGCGATGCCTCTGGGGGTTCTGTGATTGCATACCCAGCCCTGGTCAATATCCTATCCGATAATGGTGGTGATGGTGGATATGCCAATTCTGGCGATTCATTCAGGTGAAGCTCCACCTCATGTTCTACTGGACTACGCTGATAGCTTGCGGGGTGTCAGTAAGCGTCACGGCTCTGCTTCATACTCGGGGTCTGGAGGTAAGGCCTCTGGTGGGTCTGTAAAGAGGCCTTGCTCCAGACGCCGCGCCGTATCTCGAATATTAACCGATTCTGAAACCGGAAATGGTCACACCGAGCCGGGGTCTGGCGGCTCAAAGTTAGTCATGCAGAAGAAATGGGGTGAGTCATCAACTGCGTCGATTTATGATGTATTATATTTCAAACCATTCCATTTCCAAGATGGCCGAGCTGAGGCTTATTCAGGCATGGGAGGTGATGCTTCAGGAGGGAGCGTGGAAGGTGGTCACGCCCTCATTAATATCGGATCAGGTCAGTCATCCGCTGTTCCTCTCGATCAACTCCCCGATTTAGACTGTGCTTAGGGAACGGCGGTCACGGTGGTGATGCCAGCTCTGGGACTGCCTATGCGAACGGATCTGGAGCTAAGGCATATTCTGGTGCGGGTGGAAAGGCTTCTGGAGGTAACATTGAACGCCGTGCGTTCATCAATATCCGGACCGGTAAGGCGTCCGATTTTCGTTTATCCCCGCAAGGGAAATATGGCCGAGTACCTCGTGATTACGATGAACTTGTCGATGTTTTTTCTGGTGCGTTTTTCTGGAAATTAGATGGCTGTGGTGGGGTCATGAACGTCGAAAATAGAAAATGGCGGAGATGGCGGCTACGCCCAGTCTGGGGACGCATCTGCCGCTGGCCATGGAGCCTCTGCGTATTCCGGCCCTGGTGGCCATGCATCTGTGACCCGCGGACGACATAGCAAGGTCGGAAGGCGAGGTATACAAACACTCTTAGAATACTGAGGCCCGCCTGATGACCCTTTGTAGATGGTGGCGGCGGAAGGGACTCGGGAGCCGAGGCTTACACTGGTGCTGGTGGGGACGCGTCTGGTGGGGACGTGGAGGACGGAGGTGGTCTGATTAACCTGTTCTCTGGTGGGTATTGTATATTTGGTCAGTCGATTGCATCTGATCAGCTTGTCAGGCAATGGTGGAGATGGTGGGGATGCTAGCTCTGGCGATGCCTTTGCCTATAGCAAAGACGGAAAGGCAAAGGCATACTCGGGTCATGGGGGCGATGCATCGGGCGGATCCGCTAAAGATAAAAAGGCCGGATATGGTCATGGGTACAGGTCCGGTGGTTTAATCGATGTCGCATCAGGTGCGTATCCTTAACCGGTCACTGAAACATGGAACGGCTCAACAAGGTCATACAGGTAATGGCGGAGACGGCGGGGATGCCAGTAGCGGAAATGCCGTTGCGGTGTCAGATGGATGAGACATAACTATACTCTATCCTCACGTAATAATACTGTAAAACATTTTGTTTCATTTATCATACGAAGACAATCTATGTCAATGATGTCTTGGACACTCAACGACAAGAAAGAACACTTCTTGTTGTTAGAGTTAGCGATTACAAAACACAAAAGGGGGAAGAAGACAGGGCGGGACTTTTCGGAATGAGCAGTGAAAGAAGCATTTTAAAAAGAAACAAGAAGCCGCCAAGGTCGACAGCTACGTATCAAAAATTGAAGTAGAAGTGCAGTAGAAGCCACGCGTTAGAAATTACAGAGGAACGCTGCATTAAGTATTTGGACAACAGACAAACCGATGCCGCCAAGGCAGGGCAATAAGGAGACAAGCGAACGAACCAAGTATCTGACTGTAAGCCAATCAGTGGCCCTGCTGTACGTCCGTGGCACCTTGCTGACCACCCGCGGTCTGTTGCGGGTAGTATCCTATATGGACACGGCGATCTGTCAGCTGACGTACAAGAGACGATACTCGCAGAACACTTACCACCCCAGTAATTTGAGTAATATGAACTGGGATCACCCGCCCACTGCGCTTGTGCGGCCTGGCCCACAGCACCGACATCCGCACTTGGCGCAGTCTGACCGGCAGCGGCGCCCGCAGCAGGTTGTGGTGGCATCCCAGGAGCGGCTCCACCGGGGCTTGCGGGGTAGGCACCGAAGCCATACTGCCCGTATGTACCAGGCTGTGGCACACCGTACATCGGCTAAAAGGCGATGAAATTGAGCGGGTCTAATTGGGGAAAGGTTCGTGGCGTACCATGTTGCCGTAGGGCGCGGCACTTGGCGTGGGACTCATAGCACCGGTTTGCAATGTGCCAGCGTCCGCCCTGTCCTTCCCCCAACTACATTTGATGGGCCGTCCATGGACCATCTGTCCCTGAAGTTGGACGATGGCCATAGCAGCGTGCTCGTGCGTATCCAACTTCACGAATGCGAAACCGCGATCAGCCTGCATCCGTATCTCCGAAAGATATCCAATAGATTGGAAGAGTGGGATCAGATCCGCCTGGGTGCAATAAGGGACGAGATTGCCAACGTAGACTGTGGTGTTGTAAGCGGGCGTCTGTTGCACGACAGTCTCATACGATAGGGGACCACCCAAGAAGTTCATAGGGGCTGGGGCAGTTCCGCCACTACTCATCGGAGAGCCAGTCGAACTGGTGGGAGGGCCTCCCTGAGTTTTTTGATTGGCCCAATTGACACGAATGGCACGGGAACCGAGCCACTCGCCGTTCATTGTGGCGATGGCTTGCTCCGCATCGGTCTTGTCACGGAAAGCCAAGAAACCATAGCCACGCGACTTGCCAGAGTTCATGTCCCACATGACGCGAGCATCGGACAAAGTGCCAAAGGCGGAGAATGCCTTGGCAAGGACATCGTCGTTGACCTCGGGAGAAAGGTCACCCACAAAGACATGGAAATGGTTAGACGTGTCCTCCTTATTTTGCTGGCCCTGATATGCCCAGTTTACGCGAATCTCCGTGTCAAATATCTTACGGCCGTTGAGAGTCTGAAGAGCAGTTTCTGCGGCACGCATGTCCATGTACTCGACGAAGCCATAGTTAAGGCCACCGTGCTGGTAGTTGCGGTCAGGGATGATCTTGACATGCTGTACCGGACCAGCGACAGCAAAAATTTCCGTGAGCATGTACTCGGTCACTCGTGGGCTGAGATTTCCCACGTAGAGGTGGGCTCTCTTCTGGAACGATGAGATGAGATTGTAATGATTAGAGAGGAGAAGAAATACGCAACTGGAGCCTCTGCCGCACTCATGGCCCCTATCGAGTTCATACTTTACAGTAGAATAGAAAGAGATCTAGATGATCGGGTGATCAGGTGGGTGAACTGGGAGCAGTAAGACGAGGAAACTTACGACAAGAGGGGGATGAAATGAGACTCGAGAAAAGGAAGAGAAGGAGGATGAGAAAGAGAAAAAGGGGACGAAAGAAAAACAAAGAGACAGAGGAAGAGAGACAGAGAGAGAGATAGAGAGACAGAAGAGAGAAACGAGACCCACTGGCACTCAAACTCGACCGTCGACGAGTGAAGCGATGCGATGAAATGTTCGCGACGAATTTATTTTCGCAAAATTATATTTTTTTATTTAGGGACCGGCTATCCCCGAAAACTCCGTTCACCGTTCCACTGGTAGATTAAGCAACACGTTTCCTCCCGAACTCGGCACATATGTCACGTTCCGGTTCGTCGACAGCGATTGCACAATCGCCTTGGCCGCCTCGATCTTCCGCAATGCTACAAATGCCTCCCCGGCCTTGTCCAATGAACGGGATATCGTCGCTGCCGCCTCGGCTTCGCCTTCCGCTCGGATCACGGCCGCTTGTCGCTCCTGCTCTGCCTATTCACGCAACCATCAGTTCTTCCTCTGTTTACCCACCCTGTTGCCACGCACCTTTTCAACGATAAACTTAGCACGCTCCGCATCTACAACCCACATTTGAGCGCAAGAAAGATATCAGCTAGAAGCATTGCGAAACGCACCCTGTTGGGCAATCTGCTTCGCCTCGACAGCTTGTGTGAATTCCAAACGCAAGAAGGGTCAGGATTTCCTCTTCGTTAGTAAAGTTATCAATAAAACCATACCTTTCCAAACGTGAGATGTGTGATAGATACGTCCTCAAGCTTGATATTGAATTCTCCCGCACGTGCAAGCAAATCCTCTCGAATGCGTGAAGATACCTGTGCCAAGTCATTCGTCACTTGCAACCACAGGGATGTGAAGTGACCGACCACTTCACGCTGAGTAATCAACTCTGCAGCGTCAAACTGGGCTACGATGCTCTTCAAGACCTCGTTGCCGATGGAGGGGAGAACCCTCTCATCGTAATCCAGACCGAGACTCTGGTAAATTTTGGGGAGATGGCCTGTGTCTGGGCGTGAGAGCACACGAAGTGTGATGGAGACCATTTGAAGATCTTTAGATCCCGTGGTTGTATTTATGTTCTAATTTCAATGTTCATACTTCCCGAACGGTCTCTAGACGAAGCGGGCTTACCCGGGGCTTGATACGGCAGTCGTACAAAATGGCGCGTTGAAGCCACGGAACCAAGAAGTGTGTCCCTTCTCCTGTAGCCTAAACTCAACTTTTCAGCCCATCCACGCGTTCCACATTGATACGAGCTAAACATACCTGATTCTTCACGCCAGAGAATCTGTCGAACATGACGGCCTTGAATCCACCTGGCACGTCATACAAACTAGATTGTAACAACGCCAATCCGATAGCGATGGGCACTAGGTACAGTGTCAAATAAGTCGTGAGGAATAAGCCCAGAAAAGAAAGACATACCTGCTATACGAGCCGATGGTGACGCCATGAGTGAGTGTCTGTCTGGCGCTGGCGGAACAGTCGAGCTTCGTTCAGTGCTTCTCGGCAGGCACGTGCGCGTCGTAACACGTGACGTCTTCTCGTGACAAACTATTGTATTCGTACACTATAACACCGTACCTCGACCATCCGTAATGCCCACTTCCATCCTTGCCGCATGACTGCCAAACTGCATCGCACGCTTCTTCCTCGTGCTTGCCTCAATGAGACCCATCTTCCGCGCTGCGAGCCTAAGTAACATCTTGTCCCCTAGCCCGGCATCAAGGCGCAGATCGAACTTGATGTGCGCTGGGAGCGCAACGAGGAAGTTCATAACACTAAGAGAGAGAAACGGGAATCGTGTCTCTTTTCCATGTGCCGAGATCATGCGATCATCGCGGCCGAGATTGCGCATAGGAATGCGATCAATATCGAGTTGGACCTGCTCGTGATGAAAGTGTTTACATCCACATGACTCCTTTTGTGACCCACCTCATCTATGACGGCTGGCCATCCACCTGCCTTGAAAGCCGTTCGATGTCGACCGTACCCACCGAGAAGCTCGTCAGCCCCAAGGCCATTCAGTAACACGCGAGCGGTGCTGGTATACGGCTCGGGCTGAGCTTCCGGACCACTCCTCACTTTCCCGACACCACGGGCTGCAAAATATAGTGCCATCGCAAGACTCTACCCCGAGTACACGTCGATAAGTGGAAAATTAGGTGAACTAACAACACTGACCAAGTCCATCACGGTATGGCAAGGCCACATAATTGATTTCACGGCCGGTTGAGCAGCTTGATATTCTGGGTACGGTACATCAATTTCGACCTGAAATCCCTGAGTCAATGAAATTCATCAGTACACCAGTAAGGGAGCTTACAAAGTTCCACTGCCGACCGGGACATAGACTCCGTAGCTCCTCTAGCTCGTACAGACCAGCAGATCTATCCGGAACGAGATAACCTGGGTCATATCGTTCTAACACTCGCCCTCCCACGGGCCTGTCATCCTGTACAGCATTTAACCTCTTCTTTTTGATGCCGCCCACGTTTCCATCCACCTGGGCGCGTATCTTGCGAGGGTTCTCAAACGCAATGTTAAGCAAGTCTATAGGCTCATCCAGTGGCACGTGCCTATCACTGTAAGGATGTATGGCGCACAAGCTGGCACTGCCGACTTACTTAGCTGCCAAAAAGGCGCAGATAGTTGAATCAATCCCGCCGCTAAACAGAACAGCCACGCGAGCGAAAACTGGTGATGCAGGGCGCGCCTTGTCTATTGAAAGCGAATCTGCTCTTCGACTGGGTATGTTGCTGACGCGGAGTGCAACGCTACGGTCCAAGTGAAATATTAAATCCTCTACAGCCGACGAAAGATATTCGGGAACATTGTCTAGTGATTGTAACCAAGGAAGTTCAGCGTCTATGGGAGGCAGCTCTCGGTTCACCCTCTCAGGTCGAGTCTATGAGCACAGAGTGCTTCAAAACAATGCGAGAAAAGGCTTGGGAAGGGAAACACGCACAAATGGCACGTGCGTGTTGTTATCGCCAACCAGTACCGCGCGAGGAAGACACTCCAAACAAGCATCAAGGGAAATGACCGAGTTTCCGTCGATATTATCAAGATTAAGAGCATATATGTGTTCAGTCGGGAGTTCAATGAACTCATGACAGTCGCTCATTCCAGTGGACACCGAAGTTAAGACCAAGTGCGGCAACTCGTTGCTGGGCCAATGTACAAGAAGTGATCTACGACCGAGAGGGTCCCGCGCGAAGAACATTTTTCTCGACCGATGCTAATAAACGATTGAGAAAGCATTCCCGTCCTCCCAGATAAGACTCACGTGGTAGTAAACAAGAGCGTACCTGCGAATGACGGGTCGGTGAGGTATGGGTGCATTGAGCTCAAATCCCTTACGGTCCTTCAAGAGTGCCGAGAAGTGGCACGACATGAGAAGCATCCTCGAGGCTGTTCATAGCCATAAACAGCTTTACACCGTCATTTTCTTCCGGGCCCACCTTAATTGCGATGAAAGATTCGTTCTGTAAGTAGAAGAGCGGAACATACATCCAGCCCATCGAAAATCTTCTCAAAGAGTGAGATAAGTACGACAAAACTAAACTTTGGATGAACGAATGTTTCAGACCTCGCCATTCCAGCAAAGGACATTCCCGCTCTCAGTTACATGAGGCTGGACCACGGGTGCGTGTCCACGGAGCTGAAGCTCTGACACAAAAAAGTCGAGGTGGACAGTCACCCCGCGGCCGCTATTCAATGTCGTCTGGTGCCTGTGTTGCGCGTCTGGACCTGCACGTTTTCATTAATATATTTGGTATGAAAAGTGGGTGAGGTAGGACTAGCCTCTTACCGCGTTCGCATCTCGTAGTCGATCCATGAGTTCAATAGATGCATCATCCTGCTCACAGCTACAAGGGCTGGGAGTGTCCATGTGCCATCCTGCTACGAAGACGATCCCACACATCGATAGTGACACTAGTACTGGCACCAAAGCCGGGTATGAGGTAAAATAGTGCCTTTTCTGGACTAGGGAGCTCCTCCGCCTCAACTCCGCCTCCATCATCTTACTCTTTTAAATATCCTTGTTCGCTTTACAGGCCACAGCCGCACCACGATGAAGTTATCTCCCACGTTCATCACCCCCCTTATCTCCCTCACCCTAGGGATTCACGCAGCTGCAGCTGCAGACCAGATCGTTTTCCCTCACACTCCGATGGGCAACAATCAACCAGCCTCAAGTGTCCGTCCCACTCTTTTCGACCTCCTCACAATAGAGTCCGGCAGTTCCATCTTCTTTTCATATGCCCGAGAACTTGAACTTAGCCGCTTATTTGTGGATGCGGACGCAAAGCTCACTCTGTTAGTCCCCACGAACAAAGCTGTAATGGCACTGGCGAAGAAACCGTGAGTGTGCTCGACCAAATATACCGTCCTCGAAATGATGCTGAGCCATCGTGACTGTATGTGCGTATGGGACTCCAAAGTCACCAAGCGCCGGTCCCAGTCGATGACACCATCGAACTATCCGAACAAGAGTTTGAGGAACGGTCAAACAAGAACGTAGAGCGCTGGGTGTCTCTACACATCATCCCCGTCCGTGCGCTTTGCTCTCATACACGAAAAACTCGACTCACTCGGCTCTATTTCTAGGAATCTCATATCTCGCTCCCATCTCGCACGTATCCGACTCTGGTAGAAGGAAAGACAGTCACTTTCGAAGAGATTAGTGAAGATCCCGCAGTACCGGAATGGAAACGAGTTTCGGTTAATGGGAACATTCAGATCGTTAGCAGGAAAGAAGTACGTTCCCTCTACCTAGTATTTCTACCAATTCTAACCTCACCAAATTTTGAAGGCGACCAATGGAGTCCTTTATGTTATTGACGGTACCATCCAAGACAATTAGCTTGAGATTTTCGACTCTAATTGTCTTCAAACTTGGTCATCCTATATTGTACAGTAATCTCGTATTCTTTACACTTTCGACGAGTGACCGTCGCTCACGTTCATCGTTGACCTTGCGCAACTGCCCGGCTGTGTCCATGATGACCCTCATTTGCCGGCATTTTCATATTTTCACCGGGTTGTTCTTAAGGTCTGTACACACGCTCACGATGCTTCTGATAAACCTCGGACTAATGCCAGCGCGGCCAACGAGCTTATATTGACTACTCCCTTCTCTCTCCCGGCCCCTCCCCATAAGGCTAATCGGAATACTGGAGGCATGCAAATGTGATTCAAGTGATTACTGGTGGCCAGATGATTGGTTTATGGGGCTTATCGTCAATTCAATTCATTTACGACTGCGTAATCAATCTGTCATGCGAGTTTCATACAAAGTAAACAACCGGTTCACTGTACAAGCCAAAGCTTTCAAAAGAAAATCAGTCACACCGAGTTGAAGACCTTCAGAATTTTTTTAGAAGAATACAGTTACAAGTACATGGATTCAAGGTACATAAAGTCTACTACGTTCATTTTTTTCTGAAGCGGTCAAAACGAGAACGTCGCCGAGAGAACATCTGACCCCAATCTGCCGACTCAGCGCTTATGTTTCTCCCACGCATGGCAAGAACGATCATGCATTGTAGCTGGAAGCAGAGACATTGCCACCACGCCCAGTCCAGTTGACGTCTACGAGCGGCCGATAAGGTGAGAAAGGTAACCTATGTCGCACTATGGGGACACTCACGAATATCCTCGCCAGCTTTGAGCCTCGCATTCTCCTTCCCTGGGAGGACACGGAAGGTATGCGCACCGAAGTAATCGCGTTGCCCCTGAATGAGATTGGCTGGGAGGAGGTCACTGCGGTAGCCGTCGAAGAAGGCAAGGGCTGTGCTGAATGCGGGGAGAGGTATTCCCCAGAGGGTGGCCTGAGCGATGATACGTCGCCAGCCTGGCTGCGCTTTGTGGACAGCTGAGAAACCAGTTCAGAGTGACCAAAGTAAGTGCCTTTGAAAGTTTACCCTTGTTGAAAAAGCTATCAAATAGCAGAGACTCAAGGTTCGGGTCCCTCTCGTATGCGGATGTAATGTCACCGAGGAAAACAGACTACAACGCAATAGGTCAGAACTGCTAAACGGAGGTGTTCCAGTTCTTACCTTGATGATGCAACCCCCTCGCCAGATGCGGGCAATACTTGCGTAGTTCAGGTGCCAGTCGAGCTCCTTAGCAGTCTCACGCATGAGCATGAAGCCTTGCGTATAAGAGATGATCTTGGAAGCATAGAGGGCCTGCTCCAGGTCATCGATAAACTGCTTCTTGTCGCCACGGAATGCCTCCTTCTCTGGTCCGACAATAACCTTACTTGCTCGGGTACGCTCGGACTTGATAGCGGATAATGTACGGGCAAATACGGCCTCGCCGATAAGGGTGACTAAAAGGGGTCCGTCATCATGACTAAAAAGGGAAGCGTTACCAAGAGCACGATACCTGGCACCCCAGCGTCGAGAGCGTTGACAGCTGTCCACTTGCCAGTACCCTTCTGCCCAGCTTGGTCGAGGATCTTGCTGACGAGGGGTTCTCCATCATCGTCCTTGAAACGAAGGATATCGTAGGTGATTTCGATCAAGAAAGAATCGAGGACACCCTTATTCCACCTCTCGAAAATGTCGGCAATTTCGTCCTCAGGAAGTCCGAGACCGCGTTTCAAGATATCGTACGCCTCAGCAATAAGTTGCATGTCACCATACTCGATACCTTAAAAGGCGATCATGTGTGCACTCGAGCGAACAGTGTGAACGGATGATACAAACCGTTGTGCACCATCTTCACATAATGACCAGCCCCGGACTCTCCCATCCAGTCAGCACAAGGGTCGCCCTGAACCTGGGCAGAAGTCTTCTGGAAAATCTCCTTGATGGCAGGCCACGCATCAGGAGAACCACCGGGCATAAGTGAGGGGCCATGACGGGCGCCCTCTTCGCCACCCGAGACACCGGAACCGACGTAAAGGAACCCTTTGGCTTCAAGCTCCTGAACACGGCGAATGGTATCCGGGTAGTGAGAATTTCCACCGTCAATGATGATATCACCTTTTTCGAGATGAGGGGTAAGCTGTTTGATGAAGTCATCGACGGCGGAGCCTGCTTTGACGAGAAGGATAATCTTGCGAGGACGCTTGAGCTTGGAGATAAGTTCTTCAATGGAATGAGCACCCTGGACGTTCGTGCCTACGCGAGGGTGAGTGAATAAGGGAGAGTGGACCAGGTGATGAGTGAATGTTACCTTTTGCCTCATTCGCCAGGAAGTGATCAACCTTCGAGGTTGTACGATTGTAGGCGACGACATTGAAACCTTTGTCATTCATGTTAAGAATAAGATTTTGGCCCTAACAGCGGTGTAAGGTAGACTGGAGAAAGATGGGAGAGTGAAATGAGAATACCATGACGGCCAAGCCGATGAGGCCGATATCTCCACTGGTTAGGATGATGTTAATGTGGTGGTGATACAGGCACTTGAAGAGGATACTAACGTGGCCATTGTTAAACTCGAGGGGATGCTGGGTGAGTGGGAGGGAGGAGCGGGTCAATCGTTGTCCGATTTTATCCCATCGCGTCAAGGATCTCCGGTCCGCTCTCATCCGCTCCCACAGCTGCTTACTGTGCATTCCATCCATCTCCATGCGAGCGATGCTCACCTTATTTATAGTATCGCCTTAGCGCTCTGTTAAGAGCATTCGTCCCAAGCCGAACAATGCAATCAAATAACTCAAACCGCCGTCCTCTCGTCTCACCGCTCTTTATGCCACCTCTTGGTCCGGGGGATATCGTGCACCAGGGCTGGGTGTTAAAGAAGAGGCGGAAAAAGATGCAGGGTACGGTTTCCTGTCATTTATTGCCCATCGTCTGACTAGGTCAAAGGTTTTGCGCGGAGATATTTTATACTGTATAAAGACGGCCTTCTTTCCTATTCCTTTGGTCCTGGCAAGCCCGTTAGAGACGAGCTGTCGATGTCACAAGCCGCTATATCCTCTGCCCTTAGATCGAAAGACATACATATTGATACCGACAAGGCGACTTTCCACATAAAATGCTTTAATACCGAGGAATTTGATGCATGGATGACTGCATTTCGGTGAGGGGAATCCTCTATTCTGCCAACTGGTGCTAAATGAATCAAGCACTTTTACTATTCCCTATCTGGACCCCCGCACATTGCGGACACCCATTAAGCAAGTCACGTCAAGAGTGGGTCTCACTCAGGCCAGTCAGACTTCAGAGTTGTTGGCCGAAATGGGGGTCGTCAGTACTGTCAGTACTTTATTGACATCCAACTTACCCACCAAATATAGACCATCGATGAGCTGGAAAACGCTACACAGGCCTGGCAGCAACTGGAAGCTAGAAAGCGCATTCCGAGTTCATCCAAGTCGAAATCTGAAAAAGAAAAGGAAAAGGAAAAGCTGAAGGATGGATCAAAGGAGGGCATGTTTGGTATCTTTAAGAAGAGTGCGTATATCGGCCTTCTCTTTAAATGCATCGTCTAACGCATCGAAGACCATAGCTCCTCGCACACACTGGTGGAAGTAAGCTCCACCGATGAGAAGTCATCATTAACAGACGTAGGAACCTCCACCAACCCCTACGATCGCCTACAATTGGCAATTGCAGCATTGAAGACTCAGCACGAAGCCCTCAGTGGTTTGATACCTTCTATAGACAACATCCCTCCTAGCGTTGTTGGGTCACCGCTAGTACCAGCTACTGTCAAAGAGCAATCCGATGGGAGCCAAACTCCAGCACGATTCGCGAGCCCTATTGCGCGGAGGACTTGGGCGTCTACAGTCACTTCCCTGAGTGATGGGGGAAGCATCTGGTTTGATGCAGTGGACGAACCTGATGGTGCTGAGGAGTTCATCCTTGATCCTCCCCATTCAGAGGCAGGTGCACCTGAAGATCGGATGCCAATATTAGACGCGCAAAGTACCTCAAACGCCTCTGAAGAATCGGACACAGACGATGAGGAAGAAGTAGCACGCCATTCGTTGGCGGTCAGCGACCGTATAATGAAAGCTGGTCCCGAACAGCTGACACACCGGGCGTCGTTACCAAGCGGCCCAGTTGCCGGCGAGGGCAGTCTATTCGCTGTCTTCAAGAAGAACGTCGGCAAGGTGCATTCTACTGATGTTCTATGTGTTGAGCTCTTCCTTATCATCTCCACGGAAAGGACCTTGCTAGTATTGCGTTCCCCGTAACATTCAACGAGCCCCTCACTCTTCTTCAACGAACAGCGGAGGAAGTCGAATATTATCATCTCCTGCATGAAGCCTCTCAAACTCAGGACCCCATTGAGCGCATGTGTTACGTTGCAGCTTTCGCTGTATCCGGTTATGCGCACACACGACACCGGTCTAGCCGGAAAGGCTTGTGAATTCTTTTAAATTTTATTCGCATAGCATATGTGTTCATCTAAACTTAACCAGCAACCCATTACTTGCGGAAACATTCGAGATTCCCGAGCTGAAATTCATTGCTGAAAAGGTCAGCCACAATCCGGTAGTTATGGCTTATCATGCGGAAGGGGATGGTTGGGAACTGTATGGTACTTCCTGCGGAAAAACGAAGTTTTGGGGTACGTGGGGATCACGAACTATCAGTCATCGGAAGGGCAATCAATTCATAACACTCCACTCCCCAGGCAAAAGCTTAGAATTCATTCCTATCGGCACACATCACGTCAAGATTGGAAATGATCATTACCAATGGTAAGTACAGATTTGTCGTAAACCGGAGGGGTTGACATAGCTGCCTTCAGGACAAAGCCCCATTCCTTCATGCGGAATTTGATGATGGGGACCAAGTATCTCGAACATACAGGGAATATGACGATCGACAATGTGTCAACCGGGGCTCGATGCGTGGTCGAGTTTAAGGAAACTGGTTACTGGGGAGTACCCAATCAGGTTAATGGAGCTATGTACTCTCCTACAGGGGAGATTGAGACCACCCTGGAAGGGAAATGGGATGAGGCATTGGCGCGCAAACTCAGCCCTAACCACCTTCAAGTCTTGTGGAGAGCGACGCCTTTCCCAAAGAATACTCTCGATTTCTATGGGTTTACAGCCTGGGGCATCACACTCAACGAGGTCACTCCGAATCTGAAAGGCAAGCTACCGGCGACGGATTCGCGCAACCGCCCAGATGTACGTGCACTGGAAGAGGGAAACCTCGACCTCGCGGAGGCGGAAAAGGAACGTTTGGAAGAGCTACAGAGAGAGCGCCGGAGACAGGGAAGGGATCGCGAGCCTCGGTGGTTTAGGAGTGAGGGCGATGAATGGGTTTATGCAGGAGGATACTGGGAGCAACGGGCCAAGGGCTGGAAAACCTCGGAACCGTTATGGTGATGCACATCATGCCCCCACTCTTTGTAATATCTACGGGAACCAGTTCACTCATTTCATTCGACGAATGTCCATGGCAGGTAAAGGTCTGATGGAGCCTGTCCATACCTGGCTTTATGGGCGATCCATGAAGTCCACAGAGAGTTGGAGTGTATGTCGCATGCATGAAATATGCTTGTCGGGTGGTAACTACTTCATTTATCATCACGATAGCAGTTAGGGCTATCGGGCGCAGTGCCCGTACTACCGACGTATCCAGACGTTGGCCTCGACGAAGCGTTGGCACAAATGGCGGGTTATGAAACCAACCGTCAACTGCCCGTTTTTCCGGTTTCCGCCCTTCTGGAGGCAGACTTTCGGTGAACCTTTTGAAGAGTACAAAGCCCAGAGCCCACACACTGGTAGCCGTTGTAACTTGGTCGCATCGCCAGTAGATACCATATTTTAGGATATGCAATTCCCCGGAGCCGTGACATCATGTTGGGATGTTGGTATTTTGAATCCAGGTCTGGGCTTTCCCGGGCTACAGGCAAGAGCAGGATGAACATCACGACGGGTGGAAAGAAAAGAGCGTCTAAAACGAATTGAACATGCTGAATGCACGCTGCATCGGGTACGACCGAGTGAACCGAGCCAACCAGAGACGCCGGAATTGAGGGTGTCCAGATTGCTGCCATGTCGTTCCGGACGATTCTACGGCGTTGGGCACCCCCGCCGCTTTCGCGATCGCTGGCAATCCATGCATCTGCCCCAGAAAAACCGTGCTCGTCTATCACACCACCCTATGCCGCACTTCTGGACAACTTGGCTAAAGTACGGAAGCGCCTCAACAGGCCTCTCACCCTAGCCGAGAAGATACTCTACAGTCATCTTTACGATCCTGAAAATGGGATTGGTGGTGGCGGTATCCAGAGAGGAACAACTTACCTTCAACTCCAACCGGAAAGAGTAGCCATGCAAGATGCCTCGGCCCAGTGAGATAACTTTGGTATTGGGTTATATGCGCTGAATTTGTGCCGTTTTGATCATCTTAGGATGGCCCTGTGAGGATTCTATTGGTCATGACTCTTTTCTTTCCCCTTACACGCATTTATGTTCGTCATACAGGTTACAGTTCATGAGTGCCGGGCTCGATAGGACAGCTGTTCCAACCAGCATCCATTGTGACCATCTGATCCAGGCTTCAACGGGTGCCGATGCAGACCTGAAGGTACAGTGATTAATCCGATGGTATCGCTGAGGTGAATGCAACCATCTGTACTTGTATGCAGCGTTCAATCGCCTCCAACCAGGAAGTCTTCGACTTTTTAGAGAGCGCAGCCAAAAAATACGGGATTGAATTCTGGAGACCGGGCTCAGGAATCATCCATCAAATCGTCCTTGAGAATTATGCCGCCCCTGGGATGCTCATGTGAGATTGCTCTTACTATCGTTGACCTCCTCAGTTCACAGTCGTTCTTCTAGGCTTGGTACCGGTGATTAGGAACCTACCATTGTATTGGCCACCATTGAATCCCCAGTTTTTAGACTCGCATACGCCAAACGCTGGTGGTCTTGGGATGCTGGCAATTGGTGTTGGTGGTGCTGATGCAGTTGACGCTATGACCGGAACGCCTTGGGAACTCAAGGCTCCCCAAGTAGTTGGTTTGTCCTTCTTAATGGTTGTCCTTCGGCATATTAATCGACTAGACAGGTATACATGTCACGGGTAAACTTAACGATTGGGCTACGCCAAAGGATTTGATCCTCCACCTTGCTGGAAAGCTCACGGTCAAAGTCAGTAGTCGGGGCTTTGTTCTCAGCATTTCTTGTATTCAACGACACTCATAAAGGGTGGTACCGGCCGTATTCTCGAGTATTTTGGTCCTGGGATCTCCGATCAATCATGTACCGGTAAGAGCATATTTTTTCCCTGGGGTGCTTAGTACTCATATGCATGTAGGCCTTGCAACAATCGCCAACATGGGGGCGGAAGTAGGTGCAACGACATCCACCTTCCCATACACAGCTCCCATGCAAGCTTATCTTCACGCGACGCGACGCGGGCCAGTAGCTCGTGCTGCTGATGAAGCCGCTGCTAAGGGATTTTTGAGTGCCGATGCTGGTGCCGAGTATGATGAGTTGATTGAGATCGTGAGTTGTCGGTATCTGTTTTTAAACATGCAATCTTACGCCAACAGGATTTGTCGAACGTCGAGCCTACAATCAATGGTCCTTTCACCCCGGACTTAGCCACACCTTTGTCGAAATTTGCGTCGTTTATACAGGAAAATGGCTGGGATGATAAAATATCTGCGAGCCTGATTGGGTCTTGTACAAATAGCTCATACGAAGATATGGTAAGTCTTGTGCACGAATGTTCGACACAATGTCAACTGGATCAATTTATCCACTAGACCCGAGTAGCGGATCTGGCGCGACAAGCGCGAGCAGCTGGTCTATCGTCTAAGGTATGGGAAATGTTAAGTTGTAAACATTTCTGAGCGAGCAATTAGGTCCCGTTTCTCTGTACTCCCGGATCGGAACAAATCCGAGCAACGATGGAGCGCGACCAGATTACCGGGGTCCTTGAGGATGTTGGGGCCGTTGTTCTGGCGAATGCTTGCGGACCTTGCATTGGGCAGGTACATCTCAGCTTTTTTGGGTAAAGTGTCATAGTATTCACATACTCGACTCCGCAGTGGAAACGCGAGGACACAAAAGAGGGCACAAATGGTAGGCCATGTTTTGCTTCCTGAAGCACATGTATGTTGACCCTTTCAAAGCGATTTTGACCTCTTTCAACCGGTAGGGCCTCTTTACCTTTGGGAGCGACTGCCCGACATTTTGTTATAAGGAACTTCAAGTCGCGCAATGATGGCAATAGCCTCACGATGAATTTTCTCGCTTCTCCCACAATAGTGACCGCCATGGCATTCTCTGGGAAACTTTCCTTCAATCCTGTGACCGACTCGTTGAAGCTTCCTTCCGGAGAAACGTTCAAGTTCAACCCACCTTCAGGACAGGACCTTCCGTCTTCAGGTTTCGCGCTCGGTGATATGTCATATCAACCAACACCGATGCCTGACCCCAAACCTGAGACTGACGTTATAATCCGGAAAGACTCGCAACGGCTAGAAGCGCTGGAGCCTTTCCGTTCTCATTTTAAAGATGATTCCATTCTAGAGCTACCGAAAATGAAGGTTCTAATGAGGGTGAGAGGGAAGTGCACTACAGACCATATCTCCGCTGCGGTAGGCCCGCCCCTCCTGGTTGTTTATCCTTTCTCAGCTCAGCGTCCTTCAACTAGGGTCCGTGGCTCAAGTACAAGGGACATTTATCCAATATCTCAGAGAATCTCCGTGAGTTTCACAAGGTGTAGCACGGGAGTAACCAATCTAACTTTCGTGATCTGCTTCAGTAATCACTGTGAGTCCAAACGAGTGCTTGCATATAACCACAGTACTCATCAATGGTCAGGCCGTCAATGACGAGAATGGAGAAGTAAATGTTGCCTTCGATCATGATCACGAGCCAACGCAGCCGGCCGCGGATACGATACCAGCAGTGGCAAAGAAGTTCAAAGGGAGGGGTCAACCTTGGGCGCTCATTGTGGATGATAATTACGGTGAAGGTAGTGCTCGCGAGCACGCTGCCTTGCAGCCTCGCTTCTATGGTAGGATCGTATGCACCATTACCTCGGCTTGTCACTGACTGTTTGATAGGGTGTGCGATGATTATCGCCCGTTCGTTCGCCCGTATCCACGAAACCAATTTGAAGGTATAATTTTTTGTCTCTCACTATTCGCTCAGTATATGAAAGGCGATTTACAGAAGCAAGGAGTTTTGCCCTTATGGTTCGCTGACAAGAACGACTACGGCCGGATTGGATCTGGAGCTCTTATAGAAACAATCGGGGTCCATGACCTCGTTTCAGGAAACCCCGACGCAACAGCCCGTGTTAAAGTTACAACGCCTTCTGGAGAGTCGTTTGAAGTCGCGACGAAGCACACCATGTCGAGTGATCAGCTCAAATGGTTGCGAGCGGGCTCTGCATTAAACTACATTCGGGCTCAACTTGGCAAAAAGTAGCGCCTGGAATATTTCTGATCACTTGGAGTATAGCCTGGGTCGGAGTGTTGTAGTAGCACAGCGGGAATATATCAGTTGATGGGCATTTCAATTAGTATACTGTACTATGCCTTCTTTACGCCCACCATGCTATTCCCACGTCAGCATTCCATTCCACAATTCCACGCCCCGTCTCTACTGTGATTACAGAGCGGCACCATCAACTCCAAACCTCCACTATCCTGGGACCCGGTACAACAATGCTAGTACTTAGTAGTACAAGTACAACTGGAGCGACGACAGGTCAGGAGACGAGCCCGCGCGTTGTCTCCGGCAGTTGCCGCAACGTTATTGTCAGTTGGCTACAGGCTTGGGGTCTCATCCACCCCTAACTTATGCTCGTCCTTGCTACCCTCCACAGGCTTCTTTCTCAAGTCATCAGCTCTCCAGGTCTACACACTGCTGCCCTCTTGACCCCGAATGGCCAACTCGTTTCCTACGCCTGTGACTCAACCCGGTCGAAGGATGACGTCAGGCTGGTCGTCGGACTCAGCAGTGAGATCTGGCTTGAGGTCTCTGATCAGGGTATTGGCATGGTGGACAGCGAGGTCAGTGCAAGTCTGTCGTTGGTGCCGTATTTCGGCGCTGACATCGTCGTCATCGCTCACTCGCTCACTAGCTCGGGCGCATACTCGTCTTGGGCGTTCAAGATGCGGTCGCGACGACGACGCACCCACACACTGGCACCGACTCATCACGCACGAACAGTGTCAACACAGATCATGCGTCCGATAAGCCTCTGATGTTGGTGGCCCTTAGCGCCACTGAAGCCGTTAATTGGGAGGATCTCGAAGCCAAAGTAAGCGAGCTATCTCACCTCAGCCGTCCGTCCAAGTGTTAACAACACCCCATCACCCTCAGGGAAGAGAGTTAACAGAGCATTTGTCCCGCCCTGTCAGTAGGCTTCGTAAGCCGCTGGCGGCGGCTTCTACGTCGACACCCAGCCCTCCTGCAACACGACACGGTCGCTGAGACACTGTTGTCTTCCTCTCGTTGACTTTGGGAAAAGTACACTTTGTTATGCTACTAATTTGTTCCGGGTTATTCGCTTTCAGCTCTTGCACAAGATTCAAGATTCACATGATACATACTAGATTTTTCTACGAGCATCTTATTTCGATTCCCCGTTTACTTTCTCTCCCGTCCCAACAAGGCCACCGCTGTATTCTAGAATGGCTAGGACAGTATCATTATACCGTATATAATTTATAGTACTTAATCTACTGATGATTTTTTGGGGATACCGGCTGTGTGAGGTTACCAGCCGGCCGTGCATGACGTGACTCGCCCCAACGCGTATCTCTCTCTCTCCAACCGAATATGAGACTATGTTTAGTCTCTCGTAGCACCTCACTTTTTCGTTTATTGCCCCGACATAGACCTTACAGCACTCCCAGTGTCGCGCAGAAGCCTACACACGCGACGCGTTCATCGTCTGCGGAAGCAATTCTCCCGGGGCTAACCCTCAAGTCGCGTCCAGACCCATATTTATTGCTAAAGCCTCAACTAGACCACCTCCGAGAGAAACTTTTAAAATTACTTGGATCTGCCCACCCCACTCTCACCGACATCGCCAAATACTATTTCTTGCACCCTTCCAAACAACTCCGGCCATTACTCATTCTCCTCTTCTCGCGTGCCACCAACGGTCTAGGCACCGACTGGGACCTGAAAAAATGGGCTGCCGATTGCGAAGGCGCGGGTGGGCGCGCAGAAGAACTCGACCGCCCGCTGTCGCGTCCCGACGTGCTGAACGACTGGAACCCGAGTATGCCAGACCACACTGCCTCCTTCGCCTCCGTCTTCTCCCTCGTCCCCCCACGTCCACCGAAACACCCACCGTCTCCACCGCCACGGCGCCTCGCCTCCTCCGAACCTCTGGCGATGGTGGCCCAAGGCACGGATCTTCTGCCCACGCAGACGCGGCTTGCGCAAATTGTCGAGATGATTCATGTCGCGTCGCTGTTGCATGACGACGTTATTGATGGCGCCGACCTGCGTCGCGGGGCAGCGTCCGCGCCTGCTGCCTTTGGGAACAAGTACGCCATCCTCGGGGGAGACTTCTTGCTCGGACGAGCGAGTGTGGCGCTCTCTCGCCTCGGAGAGAGTGAAGTCGTCGAGCTCATCGCCAGTGTTATCACCAACCTTGTCGAGGGAGAAATCTTGCAGATGAACAAGGTTGCGCAACAAGGTACTGCGCTCGTCGGGGCGTCGTCGTATGTAGGTGCAGATAGCTGGAATATCTACCTGAAGAAGACCTACTTGAAAACGGCGAGTCTCATGGCGAAGGGTGCGCGTGCAGCTGTCGTCCTGGGCGGTGCTAGGGAGGGCGAGATCTGGAAAGAGGTCGCGTATGCTTATGGTCGTAATGTCGGCATCGCCTTCCAGGTATTGACCCATGTTTCTATGTTTTGTCTATTTGTGGTATCAATGACGGGTCCATATCCTGTAGCTTGTCGATGATGTCCTGGACTACGAGTCGGGAGAGGCTGCGCTCGGAAAGCCTGGAGGGGCCGATCTACAACTGGGGCTTGCAACAGGTCCAGCGCTGTACGCATGGGAAGAACACCCTGAGATGGGGGCCCTCATTGCTCGAAAGTTCGAAAAGGAGGGAGATGTTGAGCTCGTATGTGATCATTTTTCGTTGTCCGTGCTCTCTTATCAATACGAGTGTGTTCAGGCTCGGGATCTTGTTCGAAGATCATCCGGAGTAGAGCGTACGAGAGAGCTTGCATGCACATATGCAGACAAGGCACTTGAGACATTGCAGCACTTACCGGAGAGTGAGGCGAGATGCGCATTAGAAGTTCTTACAGAGCGAGTTGTGAAACGGACATGGTGATTGTTGGGAGTGAATATAACATAGAATAGATCGCTCCAAGGAGCGGATATTAGTCAGTCGATTGTCTCATTCGACCACCACGACGGACGAGGGACTCTGCTCAGGACGACGCCCCTTGTAGAATTCTACAATTGTGTCTGTGACGCAGCATTGTTCCGACTCTTCTTGTGCGCTACTCATGCTCACAGTGCAGGACACTTGAAAGACAACTCCGAGTCAAAGGTAATCCCGCTCTGGCCTAATACGCCCGACGCGCCACGCATTCTCTATTTTGAGGTTCTCCTCGTCCCACTCAGGCGGCTTCAGTCATCCTCGTCGTCGTCGTCGTCGCCAGCCCCATCCCCTTTTCTCGACATCCGGCATCCGTGCCCTTATGTCAAACGAAGAGAATAGAGCTGCTCTATATCTCTTGGTTCAGCATGTTACTCGCGCATTCTACGATCCCCGGTTCATCGTGGTCATGGACCAGCTAGCACGTCACCAGGTGTGAGTGTCCTTTCCTAGCACAAGCCCCTCCTATCCCGCAACCCGGGGAGATTCTCTTTTCATGCTGCTATTTATCCCAATTATCCAGACTCAAGGACGATGACTTGGCCGGAAGAGTTGGGCTGCAAGTCAAAGAGCTCAACAAGCTCATGGCGAACCTGGAGAGAGATGGGTTGATAAAATCGTGAGCCCCTCTTACCCGAGTCTGTTAAGATAGGGCCTGATTTGTTTCTTTGCTAGTCACCGTCAGAACGAACTCAAAGAAGGGGCACAGCGTTCTGTGGGCAGACAATACTTTTATGTCGACTACAAACACTTCTGCGATGTAGTGAAGTGGAGAGTTGCCGAGATGCATCGCGTCATAGATACGGGCCTACGCAATGTGAGTCCTGTACTAGCATGCCACATGCATACACACTCTAACTGAACTGGCCCCCTACGTTACCTCAGCAACTCGACAACAAAGGGTATATATGTCCGCTATGTAATAAGTCATACACCCCCCTAGACGCGGACAAGATTGTAGATCCCGAGCGTGGGATCTTCATCTGCGAAGATTGTGGAACAGAGCTTGTCGATAACGAAAATGCGGAGAATGTACGCGGGAGTCAAGACAGGATGCAGCGCTTCAACTACCAAATGCGCTTCATACGAGAAGGCCTTCGAAAGAGTGAGGAGATGAGCATGCCCCAGTAAGTAATCTCCTCCCTCCCTCCCTTCCCCTGTGCAGATAGCGCCATCAAATTGTTCTGACGTTTTTTATGTGGCCTGCAGCTTTGAGATATCGCAATATATCACCAAGCACTTTGCGCTGGACGCTGCTGCTCAAAAAGCTGCCGGCGAACCGGGCCACGGTCTAAAAGTGGCCGGTTCAACAGGCGAAAGACAACAAGAGGACGGGATTGGTATCGTACTGACCACCGACAAGGACGAAGAGACCGTGCGCAACGAACGCCTAAAGGAGGCCGAAACGAAGAAAGCGCAGAATATAATGCCGCTGTGGCATCTTAGGAGCACGATCACCAACGACTTGACGGCGCTGGGTATCAAAGAGAAAGCTCAGAGTGCCACCGCGCCTGATCAACAAGCGGCCGGACCTAGCAATCTTAATCTTGACGAGAGCTTGAAAGGGTTGGGAAAAGTTGTCCGCACCAAGGATCAGGTCGCAGCTGCCGAAGACGTAGTAGACGAAGATGCAAAACCGGGTGCAGCAGAAGGCACCGAGGTAGATTGTAAGACCGTGGCCCGCTCCCTATTTTCACAAACCACTAAAAAAACCTCATACCTACCTCTCTTTTCTTCTCTTACAGACTACGACCAATACTACGCGTCTTTAGAAGCTTCAGCCGCACCATCCACACAACACACACCCCCATCGGGCGAGTTTTCCGTACTGGGCGGCTTCGAAGAAGACAGGAAACCGAATATCGAGTATCTCGATTCTCTGAATGAGCACAACAAGCGCTCGAGATCGGTAGAGGACGAAGGAGATGCGGAACGAAAACAGGCCAGGGTCGGTCTACTTGCTGATGGTTGGGGTCAGGGACAAGAGGAGAATGGCGACCTTCTTCCCATGAATGGTGTGGAAGGCTCGGGGGTGGACGTGAGGGTTGTGTCGGCAGAGGAAGATCCTATCGTCTATGGTCTGTTATTTTGTTTCTCTCTCTTCAGGTACCTTTTATTAATGACATACTCAATAAAACTTTATTTTAGTGGATGGCAAACCAATGCCGTTCTCCCAGGTCGAGGAGGAACACCACGAAGTGATGACGGCCGACGAATACACAGCCTACTTTGAAATATTTCAGCAGCGATCCCAGTAGGGTTGTAGGGCTAGTTGTACCACTCTGTATGCTATACCAAGCATAAACGGGTTCAATTTGTACCGCGTCAATTCCACCTATCCTTACACGACAACTGATGACTGATGATCACTGGCACTGGGCGGCACGCAGAGTACGACAGATGTCTGGGAACTCATTAGAATGAGAGAACTACACAAGCCAAGCCAACAATATCGCAACAGCCTGCTATCTACGAGCTGACAGCACGTCCATGCATCCCATTAACCAATGCGAATACCCCAAGTCCTTCCCAGTCACCCCTACAGCTGTATGGTGGCACTCCTCGGGGTAAGCGTCCTGGGCGCAAAGTGGGCGTATTGGCTTTACTTCCTCTTCTTCAATGGAGAATCTTCAGGCTTCTTTTCACCGGCAGGTGCAACAGGAGCCTTCTCCTTGACGTTTTTATCATCGGGAGTAGGTGCGTCATTCTTCTTCGAAGGCTACAATGTAATATATTACGATTGGCATTGGAGAGAGAATGATAGTTGATCAGAAAACCCACCTTGACGACAGACTTCTGCTGGCTTCCAACAAGACCAAAGAGTGCACCAAGCATACCGAAGAAAGTGAGGAGAGCACCAACAAGGGCAACACCGGTTTCAGGCTGAGTCTTCCAAGCGGCAATAGGGTCAGTCCGTGCAAGCGCGATGAACTTGAAGGCCTTGTTGCGGAGGAAATCGACGGGATTCTCGGTGAAAGTAACTTCATCTAATTCCTCCTCATCCTCGCTGGAGAAGGTAGACTTGTCGGCAGCCACCTCAAGTGCGTGTTTAATATCGAAAGTCTCCGCAGCGAGGGTCTTGGCGTCATCAACGGAGTGTCCGACGTAGATGTTGTCAAAGAAGATATCTTCGGTCATGGTCCAAAGCTCAATACCGACACCACCCTGTTTGCCCGGGTGAATAAATGAAAACTCATGAAGGTATCTGACGCACAATCTTATTGAGGCTCTTTACTGGGGTAAGGTCCTCAAAGTAGTTGGGGTTGGGAATCTT
The DNA here is from genome assembly GCA_022884055.1 of Russula griseocarnosa. Classification (NCBI taxonomy): domain Eukaryota; kingdom Fungi; phylum Basidiomycota; class Agaricomycetes; order Russulales; family Russulaceae; genus Russula; species Russula griseocarnosa. The sequence goes on from JAGKRU010000004.1 coordinate 652,724, forward strand.
GCGAGGGGCCCATTCGCCCTTGTAGGCCGGATTGTCGATCATGGGAGCGAACCATTTGCCCTTATAAAGTGGATTCGGCTTGTATGGGCTGCAAACAAGAGTGTTATGGTTGGCAATAGTAACAATAGAGAAAGTTTATTACCGCTTCCACTCGCCGCAACCAGGGGCTTCGTCACACTTGGGGTTGGGAACAGTAGGTGCGATCCAGTCACCATCTTCTTCATCATCCCACTCCTCGGGCTTCTCGGCATCTGAATATGTGCATAAGTCGACCACGCAACGCAAACGCTTGAAAGTACCCACCGGGGTCAGGGATACTCAAGGGCTCATTATCGAGCCAACCTTCGGGCTTCTGGGCTTCCTCATCGAGAATCTCATAAGGTGCATCTTCATCCCAGTCATCAGGCTTCGTGGCATCAGGGTCCGGGATGCGTTTGGCATCCACCCAGTCTTCAGGCTTCTTGTCCTCGGAATCATCAATCTCAGCGGGTGGGTTGACCGGGGGACTGAAATTCTCGAGGAGGTCACCACGACTGACGCTATCACCGTTGACTAGAACGTCATAAGTATTATTAGAGCTGGAAGAATAGATGTTAGTTGGGTGGCGTAACCGTGAGAAAAAAACTGACTGTAGAACGAGCGTGTATAGATTAGTAGTCTTTTCGATAGTAGGCCTGGGAGGTGAAGTCAAGTGTTTCTCTTCATACTCGCCGGTCTTTGGGCTTTTATGACGGAAGATGAAATGGAGCTAGGAAAGGGAAAAGGACACAGCAAAGTCAGTTGTGCCAAGTACGCAAGAGAGGGAAACCAACCTTTGTGCCCGGACAAGTGAGGTCAGGACCGAACATGATGACCCAGGGAGTCTTGTCAGAGAACTCTTTTCCACTAGTCTGGAAGCCATCCTCGAGCAGTTTGAGGTATCCACCACCGCAGTTGCCACCCTTTTGGTATTTGACCTCATACTGAACGACGAGCGGTTTGCTCGAAATGTCGATGGCCTTGTTGAAGGGGGCAGATATGGCGTGGTGAGACGCGGCACTCTTTGCAACGAGACCGCGATCGCCCTCAATGACAGGGTTCAAAGCTTCTTCGACTGACCATTTGCCAACGTAGGAGAAAGTTTCACCGCCAACAGGAGTCTTCTTAGTGGCCTCAGAGGGAGTCCACCTGTCTTCCCAACCTTCGTTGAACTGTTCAAGAAAAGGTGCTTTGATTTCCGTAGACTTTGGATGGAGAGTGAGAACAAAGACGGAAGAAAGGGAGTATTGAGTCTCACTTTGTCGGCGGGCTTTTCATCCGCCGATGCAGTGTACGCTAAAGTAGCGACGAGAAGTGCAGGAAGCGCGATGCCTCGCATGGCTTAGATAGCTAGGAAAGGACCAAGAGGGAGGAAAGAGAGGAGTGTACAGACGCCAAAGGCAGAAAAAAGGTTATTTAATATAACTCTGTTTATTTACAATTTTGCCACGTATGCACATCTCACAAATGCCCTTTTCCCACGCCTACCCGAGCAAGTCTGCGTGGCCAGATGCAGAGAGCGCTAGCTACGGTTGCAATGTTATTTCGCTTGCTTCCTTCCCCAAAAACTGAATTACCTACCACAAATTCGTCGTCCAAGTATTTTGACACTGCAATCTGGTCTCCGAGTCCTTTTCTCCGTCGTGTCTTCAACACCAAATCTCGCGCGAGTGCCTGACCGGACGCTGGCTCAAGTGGTCGAAGCTTAATACTCGTGTCCGTCGGGTCACCTAGGCGTGACCACCATGTCGTAAGCCAGATAGATCAAGTCCCAGATCCTACAAAACGACCTACCAGGTACTATTGACCAATGATCGAATACCTGTAAGCAAAAGGCTTGTCCTTGCGTCGCAGTGCGCAGGTCTGTTTCAAATCCATTTGCATCAATCACTGGAATTAGTGCCTTCACCGTATACAGTGGCGATCCGGCTTTTGGCAAGTCTTGTGTGACATGTCCTCGCCTCCGAGCAAGCACAGTATAAACCGCAGATATGCAATCAGAGGGCGCCTGTACCTCTACGTAGTAGATGGGCTCCATGATCCTTGGTGTTGCCTAGAAACCAGAAAATAAAAATGGGGATATGCAATGGAACCAAGTTGACTGGTCAACCCACCATGAGGAACGATGAGTAACAGACGCGACGGGCCGTTGGGACAATCTGTCCGCCACCACGAAATATTGGTTCTTGCGCGAGGCTTGCGTCAAGGATACGGAACTTGACGTTACGCATAGCTGTACAACATGATTAAACGAGCCTAACCTCTGACGGGTACCTAGCAACTAACGTTCGTCGCAGAGGGGACCTTCCCTTGCTCCCCACTGGAAGCCTTGCTTCATGTGTTCCTTGACGCTTCCAAGGAGCTTTTTGTCGACCTGCCAGGACAATGAAAACTCGATCAGTCACCAAGCGCTGGCGGCTCACTTGAGAGGGCAAAGTGTCATCAAGCAACGCATTGGGCCCGTGCTCATCGGGACCAAACGCCCAAATAGACCGGGACGCGAGGAGATCCCATTTGTATTTTTCTTCGAAGAATTTGCCACGTTCCTTTGCCGTCATCCTCATGTTGACTCGACCTGTCTCAATATCCTCGGCAATCCCCCGCTCCAATGGTTCGGCTATCATGGTGAGTCGATTCCTGCACGACAATTATCAATAGGTAGTATTGTAAAAGGGAGGCCGCACTTTTTGTTCGGAGTATCAGCATAACACTTGAGTGCGCTGGTCTCCAACACCGTTTCGCAAAACTTCGTGACAGGGTCTGAAACTTTTATCTCAATCTCCGCAAATAGTTTGCGCAGATCATGTAGCACGCAGTCCAGGTAGAGTTCGCCAGTGCCAATGATCACATGCTCTCCACTTTCCTCCACCTTCGTAGAGAGGAGAGGATATGATTTATTGATACTGCGAAGGCCAGAGAGCATCTTTGGTAACTCGGATGGGGCGATCGGTTCGATTGCGACCTTCAGCACAGATTGCGTCATATGTTTAATGGGCCGGAAAATATACAGATCATCTTCAATGTCTGTTGACATTAACGTTGCAGTCTTCGTTATGGAGGCATCGACACCCCCAATCAAGACGAGATTGCCCGCTGGAGCTTCTTCCACGGGAACGAAGTACCTGGACATAGGCTATTGTAAGGGCTCTGTTCCAGGAATATTGGCTGAGACTGGAACCGACCGGGACCCGGAGACCCATAAGTCATCAACGGTCGCTCTCATCATGTCTTCTTCGTCCTCTGGGGAATATCCTTCACCTAGTACCTTAACCTGCTCGCCCTTTTTGAGCGTGCCACTGATGACACGCCCAAGGGCACGGAAGGACTGTGCATCGGTTGCATGATATAGTTTTGTAATATGGACAGACACCGGACCATCTGACCTGCATTCTGTCATGGAAACAGCAACGTCAGAACTCATTGGTCCAGTATACGTTCGCTCGACCTGAGATGACACCTCATGAAGATTCAAAAAAAAGTTGATCACAAAACAAAGCTTACTTTGGTTGCAGCGCTATCTGCGGGGTCCGGTATCCATTCGACAATCATATCTATTAAACCAGTGGCCGGTCCAAAAAATTGGTCCAGCACAGCCTTGAGCAATGGCCGGACATCCATCTTATACATAACCGGCTTGAGATGAATGTTGAGCTCTGCCAAGGTATCTTTAAGATTGTCAGTCTCCTCGCTCAGAACTTGGCTGTAGAGCCTGTATAATGGGTCCAGCACAAATCGAACAAAGGTTCTGGGAGACTCCGGATCCGCCGCTTTGCGTGTGAACTTTCGCGTGTCATCATTGAAATAAATGTCGCCCCAGAGGCGATCCGCAAATCCCGCGACATCAAGACTCCCTAATTTAAGTTCAGGATCACAGCATATAGGCGGTAAATACAAGTGGAACGCACCATAGGTTTCAGCATACATCTGAGCAAATGACCGAAGAGTGAAACACCAGCCCATGTCCGTACTTGCGAAACACACATTTCCTCTCTCTGGACTCAAACGGAGATCCGGACTTGGATCTATGCCACTATGACAAAGAGCTCGGTTCCCGATGCCTGGAGGTGAGTGTGATAGACTAACCTGATATATGTATTAATCTCCTCTATAGTATGTTTGATTTTGTAGAATGCATCCGTTGGGGGAAGGCGGAGTTCGAGTATGAGCCGGTCTATCTTGTTTACAACAAGGGTAATCGGGATGGCCTCTTGTAGAGCATATCGGATGATGGCTTCTGTATTGGCCATCACCTACAGAAGTTAAATATAGGGCGGAACCGAGTAAACTAGAAGAGACGAACCCCTTCGACTACATCGACCACAAGGATGATTCCGTCGACTAGCCGCATCGACGATGCTACTTCATCCACTAAGTTGACATGACCGGGGGTATCGATCAAATGAACCAAATGAGATTTCCCCGCCGTTGTCCGGAGAATGAGCGAAATGGGAGACGATTTGATAGAAATTTCCCTTTGCCGTGAAAGTACGTGAGTGTCAGTATAGCGAGTCTGGAGCAGTCGAGTTTAAGTCAGAAAGGAGTATTTAAAGCCACCACGTACCTGTTTATCAGAGTCCCAGTCAAGTTTGTGTGTTTCAAACACGAGCATGTCGAGCAAGGCCGTTTTTCCATGGTGTAAGTGGCCTACAACAGCTACGTTGCGAATCATTTTGGGGAAGGACATCATGTTTACGAGAAATCTACCCCTCTCTTGTGAGGTGCAGAATGGTAGATCACAACGGATTACATACCCTCTGTCAAAACGCGTTTCTGGCAAACCCTTCTCCTCTATGGCCCATTTTCGTACCTTGACGGGGGCGATGATGGGTTCCGTGAGAGGTTGAGCATCTTCTTCCTGCACCAGAGTCTCGACGCCTTCACCATACACCTCCGAGGCGGAAGGATAATACTGCTTATCCTCATGTAAGACGACAGCGTTGTGTGTGGGCTCTATAGGACTACTTTAAGAGTTTACGCGTGCTTTTGGTAAGAATAACACGCACCGTCGACCTCCATAAGCGCCGTTCCTGGGCCGGCATCCGTCGGCCCCTCATCATACCCATCCAAAGGCTGCTGCTGTGGTGCGTGCGCAGCCGGAACTTCCTCCTGCGAGAAATCGGGTTCGTCGTCCGAGTCGATATCCGCGCCGATGTAGTTTCCGAACTCATCGTAATCCTCGAAAGAAGCCATAATATGGGACAGCCAATTCAAACAAAGGCCTCTGGAAAGACTGGACAGGAAATTATCGATGACCTACAGTGAGAACAGTTTGAGAGCAAAGGCGACTGGGAAGAGAGGTACGCGTTGGAAAACGCGTCTTTGGAAATAAGTTCTCACGACAGATCTGTATATTCGATGTAGCTTTGGCTGAATCACTGCTGCAATGGCTTCACTCTCTGATGACACGCTCAGAAAGGTTCGGGATTCACGCCCAGTCTCGATTCAATGCATGTTGAACATCGCCCTTAGATCTTAATTCAGATCCAACAAACAGCTGTTCAGTCCCAACGTGCCCTCACTGTAACCCGACAACAAGTCTCAAACAAAGAACGAGAACGTCGTATTCTCCAACTTACGACGACTGAGATTGGCCAGACTGAGGATAGTGTGAACGTCTATCGAGGCGTTGGTAAAATGTTGTTCAAACGAATCCCCTGTGTGCCGTCCTTTTTTTAAAGCGTGTTAGAAAGGTTCATGATGGTCCCCCGATCAACAATGGAGAAAGACCTCAAAAGCCAAGAGAAAGCTCTGACGGATGATATTAACAATCTGGGAAAAAAGGTGACTTTCCCCTGTACTAACTGCGGAATTATTGAACCAGACACTTGCTCCACAGGCCAAATTTCTGGAGAAGCAGTTCAATGATGCGCAGTCGCAGTTACGTGACATCGTAAGAATCCATATCATCTTCTGATTAAATATTTCTGATCTGAAATTCCCTCAGTTCAACAGTGCACCGAAGTAGTAGAGCCGCACTCGATCTATCCGGCCGTGACGGCCGAGAGGCCCAAGATGCGATTGACTTGTAGCACAGCTGCCGCTTTCGACAATCATGTCGCGTTTCAATCCCAGTTGAGCCATGGCTTGCCCAGCGTGTGTCACCAGCTTTAGCGTTGTGTATTAAAATCTTGGTGTTCTGCATGAGCGGATGCCCCTTGCAAATCCATCATCAATTCGTTCCCACTAAGTCGATCAGAATATGAGCGCTATATGAGCCCCTGCTCCTTGTTCTGCGGCTATCAAAGAGTATTGGAATGAAGGGCTGGGAATAACAGTCGAAGTTGTCCAAGAACTCGACTTCCATTCCCTTCCAGACACGACGTGGCTGCAATACGGCTATATAGGCCTTCTAGAAAGCACCTCCAAAGTTTCTTCTAGCAACCATGTTCTCCTTCAGAAATCTACGCACCCATCGCATTCTCTTCGTTGGGACAAGAATTATTATTTTCTTATGCTCCGATGTGTGTCTCGCAAACGCTGCTTCTGGCATAGAATTCTCGTATCAGTGAGCAACACCGTTTCATCGACTATGTTGACCGTAGACTACTAATTCGCGTCAGCCGTGAGCTGCTCTTTGGCAATGCAAACCGCATAGAATGAGCGCCAAACACGCATGTAACTCACATCTGAGCAAGCGCGGTGCACGGTCTCATCTACTCCAAATACCTCCTCGTCAGAATGAACTACCGCAAGGACAACCACCGTCTGGTTGTAGAAGTTGCTAGACAAGTCGAGTTGCGGATGACAGCCTGGTGGAAAAGCAGAAAAATGCCTCTGAGGAAGGAGAATAGAGAGCGTATACGGACCAAATTTTTTGAAGACACAGTGAATGCGCTGTTGGACAAAGCAAGAGCCAAAACGCTAGGTTGGTCATCACTTCCATGTCTCCTCGATTGTTTCATTGACGTGTTACAGTTCCAAGTGGTACTAATACACATTCGCAGCTGAATACCATAACGTTCGGTTGGTCTTTGTCTCGTTCAGAAGTAAATTCTGGTTATGTAGGCGTGTATCCAACCGCCGACTTCTAATGATGCGTTCAGTTTTCATGCCGGTCCTACTTTGGTTCAGCCTGTTATGGCAAGAAGCTCTCTGCGATAAAGCTTGTCCTTGGTGGTCTTATGGAATATTCTTGGACTCCTGTGTCTCTAGGGTTTGCACGGGTTATGCTGAATATCCAGTAATGTATAGATACATGAACGAATCATCCAGAAGCGTATACAAACAGAGTTGCTGAATGGATCGCAAAATGATGTGATAATCCAGAATCGAATGACTCGGAATGAGAGCACGTAGTCCAGCATGCATGCATGATATAAGGCGCACCCGCTCAATTTCCACTGAGAGCTCGCTATCCACCCGCTGGCAAGTGATTGATTATCCCTACTGTAATGACTTCGCTCTCTGATGACAGTCTCCAAAAGTTCGGGATTCACGACCCAGTGTCGATTCGATACACGTAGAGTGTCCTCCTTAGCTCTTATAGTAATCCAGAACCAGCAAACAGCTGTTCAGCCCCGACGTGCCCTCACTGTAACCCTGGCAACAAGCCTCAGACAAAGTGAGAACGTCGCATTCTCTATCTTACGACGACTGAGACTGAGATTACCCAGACCGGGATAGTATGACTTTCCATCGAGGCGTTGGTAAAATGTGGTTCACACGAATTTCTTGTATACCATTTTTCTAACGTGCTGTGACATTAACAGTCTGCCAGTGGGTAAAAGGTGACATTGATGAGTATCTGAACTGACTGCGGGAATTTATTGAAACATACTTGTTTCCCAGGTCAAATATCTGGAGAAGCAAATTACGTGACATCGTATGAGTCCATGTCATCCCTTTATTCTGATTTGAAATTCCCAGTGAATCGAAGCCACACTTCATCACTTCGATTCATCCGGCAGAGACGCCCGAGCTCGTGATCACGAGGCGATTGGGCAGCACAGCTCCCGTTCTCGACAATCATGTCGCGTTCCAGTCTCAGTTGAGCATATGACTTACCCCCACGGGTGTGTGTTAGCGATCTGCTTGAGCGGATGCGCCATCGTTAGTAGTAAGTTCCCACATAAGTCGATATATGGTCTAGGTATATGAGTATGAGAATATGAGCCCCTGCTCCTTGACATCTCGTTCTACAGCTGTCAAAGAGTGTTGGAATGAAGGAGTCATCCAAGACCTCGATCTTCCATTCCCTCCCCTTCCCAGACATTGCGGGTTGTCTCAACTTGTAAAGCGTAATCCCCACGTCGTGCCTCACTAAGCTGGCCGATTCTACCCACAAGCCTAAGTTACCCGCACAATGTCCGTCCTGATCTCCGCCTCCTTGTGACAATTACAAATATCAATGTTCATGGCAGATCTCCTGCGCGCACGGTCCTCGAGGGCGATGCTACTTGATCGGAACTACGTCTCCACCGAGAATACCGGCTAATGATGATGAAGCGAATTACTCAACGTTGCAAAAAGAAGAGAGTTCCCCAACATTTGGGGAGGACATCGTATATGGTAGTGTGACGTGGGCGAAGGCGCCAGATGCGGAATGCAACGATGTGCGCCGGATGTTTGCAATAATCCGTACAGTACCACGGTTCTGCGACAACGAAGATAATTAAGCGGGCCGCCCACACTATTTCGATTTAGGCCCGTGGGGTAACGATCAATACATAGAGTGTTTGTTGAATGATGCATGCAAAGCTGTGTAGAGCGCCGGGGCTGTACGTTATCAGGTGGTCGGACAGAGGGAACATCAAGCCGTACTGGGCCGTTCTCCTGTGTTTGCTCATCTATCAAACCACGTTTAGGATTGCATCTCGACAGCAGAAGCCGGACTTCAAGCCTGTCCGCTCCTTTTATCTCCCACCCTTTCTTTCTTCACGTCTTGCGGCGTACTTTTCCCTCTTCTTATGGAGACGCCAGATCTCATGGTTGTCCCCCCAACCCCCCTTTACGCACAGCACGCACTTCACGCTCCCTCTCCCTCCTCCTCCATCTCCACTGCCCCGTCTACGCCTGGCCTCACCCAATCCTCAGAGGATACTCAACGAGGTTCTTCCGAAACCACCATGGAGATATACTCCATGTATGACGACCGTTCATCTTGGCCTAACGACGGGCCCTTGCAAGACATATCAAGATCCACCGAATCTCCATACCACAGTATTGGCCATTCCAGCCGCGCCTCGAGCGCATATTACACTGCGACTGCGAAAAGCCAGCGGTCCAGTGACGTTGGTGCAGCTCCCAGAACTTCAGCGATTTCGACAATGAGCCGCTCATCATCTGCGGATACGAGCTCGCCCTACGCTGGCATCGAGGGATATATCTCCTCTGACTTCCATAACGTGTTACCTCCCAAACCGCCTCCAAAGACTTCCCAAAATTACAGCCGTAGCGGGTCCTCCCATCCCAATTCCCACGGCGCTAACGAAACACCATCACAATCGCGATACCTCAGCCCCAGTCCCACTCAAAGTCGACCCTCCTCAACACGATCACATACATCCTCAGGATTGAATGGACAAACCACTGCCTCTCAGAGATTATCCCACGGTCCTCCCTCTGAACATGCCTCCTTAACGAGCCCCTCATCCCGTCTTAGTCGACCGGCCTCGCAGACCACGGGGACGTCTACCTCACCCCGTCTTCTCAGCAAAAAGCGGAGTGATCTGTCGATCACACCATCAGCTGGAGAGGACCCCGACTCATTTCATGTCCGCAGCACATACGCGCAGTTGGACATTCTCGGCGTAAAGGGAGATGGGATCGACGAGGGCGTTGAACGTACCCGTGCACGAGTCGGAGGTAGTCGGGAGAGCGAGCTCCAAGCAATGAACGCAGTCGGGGATGAAGATGAGAAGCGAAGGGACTTGAGCCCGCAGGAAGTCCAGATGCTTGCAAGTTTGGACAGGTGAGCAACGTGTTTGCACCCTCACAACATCTCTCACCCCTGTGTTCCCAGATACGGGTTCTTTACCACACCCTCTCATGATCGCCTCGTATTGCTACCGACACCGCCGCTTTTGAAGCCACTATCACGTATATCTCGCGCGGACACTTCAGCGAGTGAAAATGCGACCATTCTCCCCTCTCTTCCCCCGCCCCGAACGCCCATACACGAAGAGGAGCGTATGGAGAAGTGGGGCCGCATGCTCGTGCCGCGTTCACGTGATGCAGGTGGAAATATTCAGACGTGGGCCATTGACCCGGCAAAAGAGCACAAGCTCTCACGGCGGGCGTTCAAGGGCATCCCCGACAGGTGGCGCAGCGCAGCGTGGTTAGCGTTCATCGGTAAATCTGCTCACGCCGACAAGGATCAGCTTGTCGCACTTTCAATTGAATACCGCGAAGCTCTGGAAAAGCACTCGCCTTACGATATACAGATCGACCTGGATGTGCCCCGGACTATCAATGGTCACGTACTATTTCGGACGCGCTACGGTCTTGGGTAAGTCATTAAGGTTTAATATGGCAAGTTGCATGCTGAACGTGGCATCAGGCAGCGGTCATTATTTCACGTCTTGCATAGCTTCTCACTGCGCTGTAGTCAGTGTGGGTACTGTCAAGGCATGGGACCCATTGCCGCCATGCTCCTCTGCTACTTGGCGCCGGAGCGTGCATATGCATCACTCGTTCATCTCCATGATGCCTACTCCATGCATGACATCTTTAGCCCGGGATTTCCTGGTCTGCTCGAATCAATATACGTTCAGGAACGTATCACCGAGGAAATGATGCCAGAGGTCTACGCGGCTTTCAAGAGGCACATAGTTGCGACGACGTCGTACGCAACGAAGTGGTACATCACGCTTTTTGCGAATTCCATTCCGTACCAGACCCATCTTCGGTTATGGGATGTGTTCCTGCTTGAAGGACCGGATCTATTCGTAATTGTCGCAGTCTCCATCATATGGGTCCATCGAGGTATGTGTGTCCATCTTTATAAACCGGACAAGGACGTTGAACTTCGTCAAAGATCGCATCACGGCCGAGTCGGCCAACTTTGAAACGGTGTTGTCTCTATTATCGTCATTTTTCGTGCCTGAGGACGAGGACGTGTATTTGAATTGGATTTCGAAGGTAACAGAGAACAAGAAGATGAGGTCCAAGATGCAGTCGTGGCGAGCAGAGTGGAAAGGGTTGGTGGCTTCTGGTAGAGACGGCGAGGCGCTGCTGTGAGAGGGCGGCGGGAGTCGGATTGATACGGCTTTTCATGCAGACCTTGTCCTATTTTTGTCTATGACGGGCTCCGCTTTTAATTGTTGGGACTTTCTTCTCTCACGTTACTCATAAACTATGGCAGAGTGTAATTTATCATTGAGTGAACGAGTCAGAGAGAAGCGTGGCTCTTGAGCCCAACAAGGTAAGCGCCGATAAGCCATTGATCCCAATAAGGCTCGCTAACACACTTGAGGAACAATGGCCAACTATCCGCCTACTATGGCCGCTGCTATAAAATCACAATTAGGAAGCCTCAATCAGCCAGAAACAACAGTCCTTCGCGACATCAGCAAACGCCCATCCCACACAATTAGCTCTTTGTTGCTACCACACCCTAAATACAAGCACCACCCACAAGCGTCTGATTCCTCAGTCAGGCTTGGCCTACACCCACACACCCATACACGCACGCATACCCCTTCCTTGTCCACCCGACTCCATTCTCTATCAACGGTCTCTCCGGAAGTTGGCCAATCTTCGATCTTTTATATCTCCTTTTCACTACCACACCCACACCCCAACCCACATATAATCATGTCGTCCCAAACCTACGTCTTCCCCCCTGGCTCCAGTGCCGTGGGATTCTTCCCGAACGCTCCCACCGCCCCGCATGCCTTTGCGACGATGCACACCTCACCACGCGACCAACATTTGATGTACGCCTCACTCGGCACACCATTGTTTCAAGGAGGAAAGTCGAGCCAAGTTAAGGCAAAGAGCGCTTCCAAGGGCGGGTCAGGGAAGAAGCAGCAGCGGTGAATCGGTGATGGTGATGGCGGCGATGGAGGATGATGCATATGATAGAAGGATAGAAGAGATGACGGGTTTACCGGACATGACATTAGAGGGGATCTATGGCAAATTCACGACAGTGCTGTGCACGGGTTTAGCGCAAATTTCGGATGTAGCATAGAGTAGAAACAACAACTATACTAATTATAAACACGGCCCGGCCACGTCGGTCCGCTTTTTCTTGACCTGCGCGACCGCAACTACAGTATGACGAGTGATCCAGGTGCACTGTCCATGGCCAACGCCCTCACTCTCCTCTCAGAATACACGCAATCCCTCGATTCTCTCCCCGCCGATGTCTCGCGGCAGTTCGCAGACCTCCGCGAGCTCGACGCCGTCCTCTCCGCCTCGGTGCATGCCCTGACCACCAAGATCAACCGTCTCATTGACATGATCGAGTCCAACTCTTCCCCCAAGGAACAGCGCTTATGGCTCCTCATGGAGATCGCAGACGAGGCGCAGCGTCTCAAGCTTGGAGGCGAGGACAAGATCCGCGTCGCAGCTCAGGTGGCCGACTTCCTCAAAGTCCAGAATGAGAACATGACCTCGCTCCTCCTCCACATCCCTGGCTTCAACCGCACCATCCTTTCCCGCCACACGTCCTATCCGCATATTTCCCCGCGCTCCTACGCACCCACTTCTATGTACGAGACTGGCCGCAGACGGCGCGGCGCTTTGCTTGGAAGCACAGCCACCGACCAGAATAACCCATCGAACAAGAGAAGACGCGCCATTCCACGAGACGACGACGGTGATCCAGTGGCAGGTAGGACCCCAAGAAGAGACAGGGTGGGGGACGGTACCAATTCGCGCTCACGCAACGGCGCTCGCTCAAGAAGGTTCGTCAATCGACCAACTGAAGTGCCGCTCCCGGCTTATACTAACAAACTAACCCCCTCGTTGTTTTGCCTACCAAAACAGACCGGACCGTGCGCCTTCGCCTACCGAATCCCACCGCTCCCTCTCTGTCACCTCCCACCAGCCAGCCATCTCAGCACCCGCCGCTCTTACGCGACCCCCAAATTCACGCAATCCAGCAGCGAGGCGTCGTTCCCGTCCCACAGCAGCATCCGCAACTCCAGTTCCCCCAGGCAACGCTGGCGCATCGGCAGCAGTATCAGGCGCAGCAGCGCCGGTGTCCTCGTCAGCGGGGGTCGTAACAACGTCGTCTGCCGCAGGGTCTGGGTCAGGATCGGGGTCGATTCCGGCTGTGGGCGGACACCCTCCACATGTTTCGCCATACGCATCTGCTATTGCCGTTAGGAATTGGTCTGGTCCTGTGCATGAGCAGCTTGAGGGCCCCGGTATGCCCGTCGCGCGCTCAGTAACCGCCCATGCGGCCGCTCTGGCACGCCCGGGTGTTGATGGGGCTGCTGGCGGTGCGGGCGCCATTGGCCCTGGTGGTGCTGGGGGTGGTGGCGGCGCACTGATGGATATTATTGATGGTGCCGATGATGGTGCAGAAGCGGACGATGGGCGTCTATACTGTTGGTGTCAAATGGGGAGCTTTGGCGACATGATCGCATGCGATGACAACGAATGCGAGCGCGAGTGGGTGAGTATAGTCCACTCACTGAGTTATTGCAATCGTATGTACTGACCATTTTTTTCGACGTGTAGTTCCACTTGGGATGTATCGGACTCGAGGTGGCACCCGAGGGCGTGTGGTTTTGTGATACGTGTAGGGCTAAACCCAAGAATAGGCGTAAGATCGCGCGCGCGGCCACGTCGGGCGGGGGCAACCGCCGTTCGAACGGGAACCCTCGTTCAGCACGTGCACCCTCCACAACTAGATCGAGACATTCCTTCAGCCTGGAGATACGAGACTTTACATCCATCCTATGGTGCCTCAATGCCACCTTTAACTTCCTCTACACATTCACTATGCCTATTTTCTCCCATTGTGAGCGATGTTGTAGCACATTCAAAAAATCAAACGGAGGGACGAATAATTGTAATTCACCTTTAGGAAAGCAAGCGGACAACCGTAATAAGATGGTCATAAAAAAACGTATACGCGTACTGGTATTGTCCACCATCAAAGCCTCTTCGCTTCCCTTCGATCGTCATTACGATCTGAATGCAGAAATTAACATCGAACTAAAAACAAAGCAACAAGGTATGCTTACCAGCCAGCGCGGTCATCAGAATCCACGGGAGCTACGCTACACCGATAAATGCCTCCAAAACCGCCGCCGCCATACTGTACGTGACCATCTGGAATCGTCTTGCATTCGGACAAGGAGTCTAGTCTCGTGCCCATGAGCTTGAATATATTCGTTCCTCCCCACTCCCAAACAGTGAAACTCTGTCACGCCGCTTCCAGCAGCAACTTAGAGAGCGAATAGTGCGATGGCACAGGTTCTACGACTTTTATTTAACCTTTCTGTTGATAAGATTGTGCTGTAGTCGGACCACCATCTCAGATTTTACAACACATGTATAATATTTGGAGGTGACGGTGAGTCACTAGACTTTTTATTTATTTATTGTGATTCGAATTAATTTTCCCCCGCGCGTATAACTAGGCACAGAAGTGGATGTGTACACGGCGCACTACGTATTATGTTTAGACAGGTAACATTTGGGAAAGAACTAGCAGAGTCCGGTCGTGGGCAGTGTGCGATTGTAGGGCGGGTGGTCGTGTTTTGGTCTCTAATGCATTTTTCTCTGTGCCTATCCCGGCTCCCATCTCACCTGTGGTTTTGTACAGGCTCCCGTCTCCTCTGAAAATTGAAGCATTTCTTGGACTCGCGTTGAGTTCGAAGAGTTGGGGTAGCGTTCGGGGTTGGCCATTGGCAGTGAGGTGCCTATGGCATGCAACTGTGTAGAGTAGGTATTGAATGAGTATGCTCTATTATTCGTAGTGGTTCGCTGCAGGGGCAGGCAAGTTGTTCTTAAGTATGGAGGTTAACCGTCGGGTGTACTCCCTGGTGAAAGCTCCCATGATGAAGCGGAGATGCTGAGACGATGCTATGATTTGAGAGTTGCGAGCGTGACAGAACGTCACTCTTTGGGAGGAACAAATATCTACACGCTCATGGGTACGAAACTACTTGTCCAGATCAATTTGCAAGACACTGTAACTTTCAGAGCAAGAAGTGCTGACGTATGTAAAGGGAGGTGTGGGGCCTGTTTTTGTATGTAGTTAGCGCACAACGGAGACAGTGTCGTTCTGGATTGATAAAGCGGCGTGTAGATAGTCCTCGAAAGCAGCCTTACCCAAACCATATTCCCTTTCCTTCATGTTGAATTGGCCGATCTGCTGTGCGTATGCCCTTTGTGACTTCATCGAGCCCTCCTTCAGAATCAAGATCCAACCCTTCTGTGTCTTCAACAAGAGAGTCAAGATCACTCAGATCACTTGGACTTTGCTGACCATCATCTTTCCACCCTGGAAAGAGACAAAATCGCCAAACGCCTTGCATGAGATGGTCGGTGAGCAGCTCATCATGTGGTTGGTACTTTGACTCTACTAAATTCACGTTGAGATGGAGCTGTGCAAAATTCTTGCAGCCCGCATTAAAACTGATCACGCGATATCCATCCTGTGAACTTGGGTGAGATGTGTTCTAGGTCATGAGATAGGAGGACTTACATAGATATCCACCCCGATTAGGTATGCGTCCCAGAGGTTATGGACGTCGCTACGCAATGGAATCATGTTGTTGAGGCAACATATTTGGTGATAGCCCGTGTAATCGTGGTCGCAATCATCATTTGGGCCTTTATCTTCACATGGATCTGACAATATTAGCTCCAGCCACTGGCCAGAAATCAGTTCAGTAGACAAGCAGTTGAAGAAAGATACTAACATCTTTCTGGTATGCATAAGGGAATATATGAGTAGAAACGATATCTGGTGGCTTTGAAGAGTCGCATCCCTGAACCAGACCTGTACCAGTAATGCAGCATTGTTTGTACATCTCCCAACACCTGTCGGGTGCCTTAGATGCCTGAAGAGAGGTCAGAAAAAACTGGTTGGAACATTTCTGAGGGTCTCACCCGCCCCTGGTTCTGTACTGGGGATGGAACCTGGCTGGCGCGACGTCCAGCACGGGAACTGTGTGACTATAGATTGGCGTGTTCAGTCAGGCTCGCAAAATGGGAGTAGAGATTGGGCGAACCTCTGGCTCAGTATCGATTGGAGTAGAGGCACCTGAGTGACTGCCAGAGGGCGCCAGGAATGGGGATGGGGAGAGAGATGGTGTGCGAGTCAGCGTCACGGAGGGTGTGTTCGCCTTGCTGTTGCCAGTGGCTCTTGGTCGTGACTTGAATTTCTTGAATGGTATTTGTTGCCGCTTGACCACTCTTAAACGTTTTTTCAAGTCCTTGACTAGATAACAAGTTTAGCACTGATATAATGTATATTGGCGTAGGATGCGCATACAGATGAAATCGTACTCTTTATAGTTTCCAAACTTTGCTCTGGACCGGTGGTCAAAATGGATTAATTCAGTTGAAGGAAATCCTCTCGGTCGAAAGAAATACTCCGTGCCATATTCCAAGACGACAATGATCTGCATACATGCGCACAGATTCCCCCATGTGACGTCGCGACTGGTCCGAAAGCCTGAGAGAGGTCTGGTGAGCAGAGATTTGCGATAAAGGATGGGTGGTCTCACCGAAGAACACCTTGTTGTCAACAAATATGAGCAAGTCATTGCGATCGAAGAATTTAACCTCTTCGTCTGAGTCCGATTGTTGGGTATTGGACATCTTGTCTGGGTTGTTGGGATCTTGTGCTTTTGTCGTGGGCAGGGGTGCCGTCGTTCGAATAGGAAACTTCATTCTTACGTTCATTCGGCACGTGCGCCCTCCCGAGTAAAAGATAATGGTTAACTAGCAAAATAACGCGCATCCGTACAGGGCCTAAATTTGACAAGCCCGCCGGTGCATTTATACGTTGCATTACCGTAAAGTTACCTTTACTTCCTCTGCTTATTCACTATGTCTACTTTCTACTCTCTCGTATATATATCGCGAACGATGTTTTAGCATCATTATCTCCAAAACAAAATCAAAGGGATGGACGTATTATATAATTCACCCTTATGAAAAGGACAACAGTAACAAGATAATTAAAAAAAACCGGGGGGAATATCATCATCGTGTAAACGCGTACTGTATACTCCACCATCAACGCCTTTTCGGTTCCCGTCGATCATCACTGGGCGAACGATCTCTCCGCTTCCTGAATGCAGAAATTGAATTAGACAAGCGGGAGGGAGGAGGAGGAATGGAGTATGCTCGAGCATCGACTTACCGGCCGGTGCGGTCATCGTAATCCACGGGGTCATACTACCCCGATCGACACCTCCAAAGCCGCCCCCACCTCCGCCCCCGCCATAGTCCAAGCCATCAACAGCCTGGGCATTATTATCCCTGTCCTTGTACTTGTTCTGATTCCGAGGGCCGGTCGGTACATTGGGCGGTAAGGGAGAGGCGGGTCGCGCAGGTGGCGCGGGATGGCCACCTACAAATATTCACCGCCCGTCAGTCATCTCATCCTCATGCGACCCATAGTGGGAGCGAAAAAAGGAAAAGGAAAAGCCATTACCTCTCCCTCGAAGCATGTAACCTCCCCGTCCACCGCGCATCGCCATTCCACGTGGGCCACGGAAAGGACCTTGCGGAATACCTCGAGACGGACCGACGGGCGGTGACGGTGCGACTGGAACGTCCATATTTTGGAACATGTGCTGCTGTTGTTGCTGGAGCTGCTGCGGCTGCATTTGCTGTTGCATTTGTTGTTGTTGTTGTTGCTGCTGCTGTTGCTGTTGTTGCATCTGCTGCATCCCGCTCTGATCCTTATTAATTCCAATTCGCCCCTCGTTTAACAAACCCGCCTAGTGGTATGGCATGGGGGCAAGGCTAAACGTACCTGAATGCCATACTCTGGCATACCCATACCCACTCCCATGCCACCTTGCGGACCGAAACCTTCCACACCCGCACCCATCTGGTCGGGCATGGGCCCGCCCTGGCCCTGCTGTGGCGCACCAACGCCAACACCGACGCCGACGCCGACGCCGTCCATGCCCATTTCACCACCCATACCACCCATCATGGGATCCATCATTTGCGGGCCTATGTTCATGTTGCCCATTTCAGGTCCCATCATGGAATTCATACCAGGCTGCATCATCGGCCCACCACCGTTGGCCATCATGGCAGTTGCACCAGTCATAACCATCGTACGGATATCCGGAGGGAGCTGGGTGAGTTGGTCTTCGGGCATGCCGGAAAAATTCTACATCAGCATGATAAATGAACACTTAGAATACAGATTACACGTCAGGGAGGAAGGCTGCGTACCACGACATTAGTTTTGAGGACAGCCGCGAGGTCGCCAAGCTCACGCCGTCGGTAACAATATGCCTCCCAACTGATCTCATCAAACCCGTAATTGAACCAGTCACTGATGTCGGAGCCCGGCCGCCGCCATGCTTTGTCTGCGAGCGCTGCCATGTCTACTTCAAAGACTGGCCGTCCCTCCAGCATACCTGTTGCGTTCGTATCAATTACAGGGTGCGAGGGTGGTGCAGTGACGGGTGGAAACGTTGCGGGGTCGGGACCATCTTCAACATTCGACTTGGCGTCGAGCGTCGAGGATATCACAGCAGAAGCGGGAGCAGAAGTAGGAGCAGGGGCGGTTATATTGAGTGTTGCAAGGGGCTTGGAACTAGGAGTACTTGTCGGGGGTGGCTGAGCCGCAGGAAGCTTGGCGGGAGCGCCTCGCTCGCGTGGTGTGTATTCGGTTGTTAACGATGGACCGGGAGCAGGGGCTATGCCGAGTCATTAAGTATGGCATTCGCATTCTGGAAAAGAGGCAGCCAACTCAAACCTTTTTGTGGCAGGGAATTCGCGGTGCGCGGCGCGGGTCTGGTTGGCCTGGAGGAGAGAGATGGGATACAGGGAAAGAGAGGAATGGAGACGGGGCTACGCACCGTAAGTCAAGGCTCCGATTCGCAGGTTCCATTATGAATTCGATGTCCTGTTACTTCATCTTCAATAAAAGATTACTTTCTGGAACAGAAGAGCTCACCTCGTCACTCTCTTCGGATGCGTCGCTGCCATCCCCCATCCCTGCATCCACATCCGCATCCGCATCCGCATCTGCGTCGGCATCGCCATACCCCTCGCCTTCCTCGGGGTCATCTGCCTGCGGAGCAGTCACGTCCGCAGGAGGTCGGATAGGTGGGAACAAGTCATCATCGGGTGGCACCGCCTTGCCAAACGGGATACTAAAGTGAAAGTAGAAAAAATGTAAAAGTGGTGAGAGTGGTGTGCGCGGTTCGGTTGAAAAAAACACAGTTTGCTGATGCCACTCACTCATCTGGTGGTTCAACTGAAGCTGAGGCTGAAGCTGAAGCTGACCGCGGCACGCAAGGAAGAAAGAAAGAGAGATATGTGAGCGAAAAAATGTTTCGAATTTATATTTCGTTTGAGGACGAGTAGGATACAAAACGCGCGTCGCGGGAGGGATTACAGGTGCAAGGAGGGAGGGGAGAAGAGGGTGTTCTCACCAGTTGAGGAGGGTACGGGGGCGGCTACGACAAGGTCGGCGGGTACTTTGAGTTGGGAATCGCCATAGAGAAACTCGTCGTCGTCATCCCTAAGACCGAGCTTCAGTAAGAAAAGTGTGCGACCACGAGCGACACACACATGTTCCAAGTTCCAATCCAATAAACCAAATTCCAATTGAAACCGCCACGCCGAGCGTCCCTCTAATAACCTGTTATCCACAAATCATTCGCACTCCGAAATTAAATTATTTATTTATTTGATGTAATCTCCTCCCCCCCTTCCCCTTCGAGACTTTTCTTCAAGCCCTCGAGCGTACGCGCTAGCTTTCCACCACTCCCTTCGCTCAACACCGCAGCGAGCTGCACACCAGGACTGCTAAGCAATCCCACAATTTGAGCCTGCAGCGTTCCCAACGTCGGCAACCTCGCAACTTCATTAACACCCTGAGCCTTAAAAACGCGACCCTCGATAAGTGCGCCCATAAGTGCCAATTCCGGCTCGTGAATCTTGCGCAACCGCTTCACGCGTCGACCCGGGTTGGGTGGGTCCTGGGCTGCGAGCGCGGCAGCCTGCTTCAGTTCCTCCGCCGTAGGAGGTTTTGGTCTTGGCGCGCTGCGCTCCAGCGCGCGAAGTATAGCTAAGAGTTGCGGAGGATTGAATACGGGGAGGGAGAGCACGGCGAGCCCGCCTTGCGCCGTCTGCGCGATTTCCTCGCTAGTCTTGGCGTCGATTGGCGCAAAATCGCGGAGCGCGACGCCGAAAAGAGAGGTTCGGATGACGCTCAGCGTTGGAGTTGCTGGCACCGAGTGAGGGCCTGGATTTGCGAGAGAAGGCGGTGGGGTGGCATGATGACGTGAAGCGGCCTGCTGAATGTCTTTGCGTAGCTTTATGAATCTAGGGACTGAAAATTTGTTGTGCTGCAGGAAGATGAGAGGCGAGTGTGCAGTCGAGTCGAAGAGACGGAGGTATTGGTGATAGAGGAATGTTTTCTTCTCCGAGTAGACGCGAGGACTGGGCTTGTTCTCGTATACGCGAGGTGGTTTGACCGAGACAGAGTAAGAACGGGTGTGTTGCCCAAAAAGTAACCGAGGTCCAAGGCCTTTCGGTGGGTGCATTAAAAATACGAAAGGAACGGTAGCGTATCCGAGTCTATTCAACTCAAGTAAAACTCCCACGTTCTATCCTCACCGCCTTCACCGGTCTTCCCCTCGCCATGTGCTCTCTCTCCCTTCGTCATTCGGTGCTCATAGCCTTTCCAGTCACTACGATTGAAGACAAAAGAGCGAAATAAGCTATAATGTGGGTTCGCCATGTCAACAGAAGAGCGAGGAGGAGGAGGTGGCCTCTTCGCTAGTTTTGGCACGTCCCTGCGCAAACGTGATGTTAGCGAGACCACCAGAGGCAGTAGCGGCACGCAAACAGACCATTCAGTGTACGGTGGGACATTCCGCAGCGTTATGAGGATGGTTCCTCTAGCGCGCCCATCAATTGCCCGATCGTCGTCACCATCCATCCACTCATCATCATCACTGGAGGGACGGTTGCGCTTGCGGGACGGCTGTAATTGCGGTGTAGGTCCACGGACCAAGTACTTTGCCGCAGAACGGAGAAACCCAAGGATAAGAATTTGATTAGACAATATATTTCTGTCCTGGTCCGTGATGCCCTTCCCTTGCGGAGCACCCTTCCTCCCATCAGCGCGTCGCATACAAAGTCATCGGGACGTACTCACCAGCGTGAGGAAAGTTCCAGACTATGCGATCAAAGACTTTCCCTTTGAGTGCAGAGGTTTTCTCTAACTTTGTTGCGTCGACGCCAAATAACACCTGAGCACCCTTCTCTCGCAACACGCGGACGTTTTGTTCTGCGCCGGGATACTTGGTATGACATTCTTCCTCGGTGTCGAGTGCGGTCGCTGTGATATTCGCAGGGGGAAGATGGTCTAAAGGTGCAGGGGGATGTTGTAACAAAGCGACGGCGAAGGAAAAATTGCCCTCTCCGATGAGGAGTATTGTGTCCGACGCTCTGAACGGGATCGTGGTTCGTCGCGGGTTTTGCCCCTTGGCCGCACTTTTAGCTTGTTGATGCGTAGCAGCATCCTCTACCTGCTTTTTCTTCTTAAGTCGAGCTTGTGTAGATGAGAGTGATTTCTTGAGCGATCCTTTCTTCATTTTGACCATAATGATAATTGGGGGGAAACGGAACAGCACCAGCACAACACGGTCAAATAAAAGTCATGATCGGTTAGTTACACTCATCAGCCACATATCCGTTCTTACTACTGTAACTTTCATCTCTCCTAACCCCCACTCCACTCCTTTCTGTATCTCTTTTTATCTACTCAAAATCAAATCATGGTTCGTCCCTCCCAATCTTTCTCCCTGGTGATCGATGCCTGACTCAATTTACAGTCAACTTCCTCACGCGAAATCCGCCAAAGGAACGAGCAATTCAGCGGCAAGGCTCGTGCCGGTAAAAATCCCGTAAATGCCTCTCGCAAGGAGAAACTAGCAAAACAATCACCTATCCCTCTCTGGGCCTCGGACTTATTCTATTTGTTGTCATTGGTGGAGGTATGTCTACATGTTCGCTTTCGGTCTGCACTGCTCACTCTCGGTCATTCACAGTTTTCTTTGAGGCTATTAGACTCGTCTTCTTTGAGAGATACGATATATACAATCTGCATTTATGCTTGCATCACGTCTGCGACATGAGCCCCGCGCTCATACGTTGCGCTTGCCTTACCTGCCAGTCACTCCCGCGATCCTACGGGCGAAGTAATTGTTCCAAGTTTGCATCGTCTTTACAGCCGCAGAGGCTCTCATATAGCGAGCAATACCCTCTTAAAATGTCAACTCTCATCCATGTCTCCCCCTGATGCACTCACGCTCCCACTTCTGGTTGCGCTTTTCACCCCACTCCCTGTGCCCCGTTCCGCCCCTGATCCAGATGTGCCCGTGATCTCGACGCCCTCCATCTGTTCTGACTCTAGCTCCTTTGCGTCAACTGGCACTTTCTCTCCAGCCCAGACGTGCATGGTCGGCTGCCATACCATCACAACGTTGTCCTCCGACGTGCTGACAGCTGTCCAGTGCTCACCCTCCCCGGGTGCCCAACAATAGTCTGAGGGACGTGCTGTGTGACCTGCGCATGAGTCGTAAGTGCTGTGTTTATCCGTACAAATACGCAGTAGAGACGCACCACCATGAATGAACATGAGTTCAGGTGGGCCGTCCTCCTGTTCGTCTGGAGTCTGTTCGACGCCAATTAGTGAGAGATCCCACACATTAATACGGCGGTCGCTCGACGCAGATGCGAATAAAGCGGAGCTATGTGGGGACCATGCGAGGTGCAACACCTCGTCCGTATGTGCCTCGAACGTGTGCATTGGTTTCCCCAACCTTTTGATGTCGTGCAACAAGATTGTCTGGTTAGAATCCACCGGTCAGCCATCTCTGTGGCACCGCGGCTTCGGAAGCGAGCGAACCTGGTCTGCGCTCCCGGTAATTAGGAGAGACTCGACACCCGGATTAAAAGCAACGGCCAATATCTCTTGGTCGTGTGCTTGTATGGAAGACGTTGGAGCCTTTTGCCGCGTATCCCAGCTGCCAAATATTCCCTATTTAATTTAGACAGAATAGATGAATCGACTCACATTTTAAGCATCTTGTCATCGCCTACGCTAGCAAAGACGTTCTCATTCGATGCATGCCAATCAACATCCTTTGTGTCAGACGGCATCAGCTTCATATACGACGGCGTTTTGCGACGTAGGACGTACGCCGACGACAGAGGTATGATCCTGAAATACAGTGAGAGGCTCGATCGTCGAATTTGCCTTTGAATAGGCATTCAAGTCCCTAGAGCCTCAAATCGTCAATACACGAGATAAGACGAGCACAAAATAAAATTCCTTGCCAGTGGCACACCGTCTTGTCCTCCGACGCGCCAAGGATGTGACCCTTCTTATTCGGGTTCCAAGCCAGCCCGAACCTTTGAGATATTTACCATCAGTATATCTCTCAGCCTCGTCCATAAATAATAACAGCAGCGAGGGGACCCAAGACTGACCCTTCCTTTTTCTGTCCGACGAGTCGAATGTCAGGCTTACACAGGCCAGTGCGATCGGGTTCGCTCGGATGCTTGGTACGGTCAAAGATGAGCACCTCGCCAGAGACGGCTTTTGTGGCTATCAAATCAGGGTTCTGAGGCATGTAGCGCGCGCGGTTGACTTCGCCCTGGTGGTTGATTTTCTGCACGACGTTGATGCGTGCTTGGCTTGCGGGTAACGTGTGACCGCCTAGCTCGCCTCGCTCGTCGTCGTACGCGCTGCGATCGAGGACGTCTGCGCCTGGTACGGTACGCAAGGGGATATGCACCGTAGCGATTAGTACATAGTCTGATGCTTGCCCGGATGTGTGCGTGCCGAGCAGCAGGCGGTGCGTCGTGTAGGGCTTGTTTGGCGGGCTGGGAGTAGTAGTGTGCGCCGGTTTGGTAGATTTTATGAGATGGCACAACATGGATGAGATGGGAACTATGAGAGAGAGAGACGCACGATTCTACGTCGGGGAACCATTGGCAGGTTAGGCTCGGCCAGTCGAGGGCATGCGTTATCATCAGATCGTACAGGTATGGGGCGTTCTTCTTCCTGTGGGAACATTGTACATGAAACCGCTTGGACGTGCGATGCTTTCCCTTACCATATCTTGTACTCCTGCAGGACAACTCAACAACTGCTTAGTTGCAGTATTTCGTCTTTGACACACACCTCATTGATAAACTTGTTCTCCTCCTCGGCATCCTCAAACTCGTCTTCTGCAACGGTAGGCTTCATGTTGTGCAGAAAAAGACGCGGATTGTTGGAGTGGAGATGGAAAGGCACAAAGGACAAGGACACTCAATAAGTTTACGATTACGCGACGCGCTCAAGCGCGTGTAAAGTTGATTCTCACGCTCAAATCATCCAGATCAGAGTAACCCTCTCGGGCTGCAAATCTATATTATGATGCTAGCAACCTCTGGGTACACAAGTGGACACGCAATTCGCGCGTTTAGGATGCTTCCCACTTTGCAATTAGTTTTTCTAGGTCAAACCGAGGGTCCTCTGGGTTTGAGATTACTGCAGTTACAAGTCATCAGCAAACGACAGGGAAAAAAAAGTCGGAAGAGATTGTTGGGAAGGCACGAGAAAGGGAGACACAATGGCGAAACTTGGCGTTTAAAATGTGCAGTGGTGGGCCAGCATATTGTGTGTCATCGACAAGTGCGGCACATACGGAGGGAGGAATGCAATGAATTCAAAAGTGGCGCCACTCACCACCGTCCTTGTTGCCTGCCTGTTTTTGCTTCCATGCCTCCTTCGCCTGCGCAATCAGCGTTTCTCGTTCATGCTTGGCATGGTGCGCTTTGTCCGCGTCATGCGCGTTTTGTAGCGTTCGACGGTGGTAGATACCATAGACGACCCCCGAGAGGAGCGCGGTATACCGGACAACCTGTCATAATAGTTATTAAGCAACTCCGCAGGAGAAAGGCACTGCACTGCACAGACATTGACGGTGGAAGAGACCATGCTGTCGCCCTATTTTACGCGACCGAGGACGGGGCGGGGATGCTTCTAGATAAAAATAAGGAACTATGCGGCAAAAAATGTGTTCAGTAAGCTTGGAAATGCAAGTTAAATAAAAGAAAGCACTGACTTGAAGGTGTGGAAGGATGGTCACGGAGAATGTCGGTGTTGCTCAGTTGGCCAGCGAGTTTAGCTTATGTAATTATCCTCTCATTATCCCCTCCGTCGAGTCCTCGACTCGACGACATAATTCGTGTCAACTGTGACCCATGCCTTCATCGACCAGATCACATCTTCACCTTTAACTGGCGGATGAGTGTGAGCTTCCTGCGCCGCCATGTTTACGCGCATCCTACAATGGCTTGTTTCACATTCCTGTCAATACAGTACTTTATTCCACTGATCTTTCTTTCTTGGCCTCGGCCGATTCGTTCGTATTCAGATTACCCATTTATTTCATACCATGCACTTCCTTGCCTCTGCCTTCTCATGGATAAAGAAGGGCCTGTCGAACCCCTTGTTAATCCAACCATGCCCTGGAAGTCTCGCAGTTAGTTTGTGGGGCGGGGAACTTGGCGAGGGGGAAGTCCGAGGGATGAGAAAGAAAGACGGGATGAGCGGACCGGGAACTACACAATCCGAGCCTCTGTCTCGTCGTGATTGATTAAATATCTTGAATCATGTTTCGTGCATCCCCTTGGATCACTTACGACCCCCCTGCAAGCGACAGTCAACCTTCTCAGCCGATGGACAATGACACAGAAATGGACGCCCCTCAAATATCCACCCTTCATGATGACGGCGAAAGTCCTCCGTCTAATGCTTCCCCAGCACGCACGGGCAAATTCCGCGTAAAGCTCCTCGTAAACGAAGCAAAAATGGGTACGAAATTCATTACCTTCAACGGCGAAACGGGAGAGGAAGCACGCGTCGCAGAAGAGGTCGAGGAAGACGAACCCGACGACGATGAAGAAGACGAACTCATGGAGGACGAAGCAGCGGATGGTTCCACTGGTACCCCTGCTGGCGCCTCCAGCTCTGGTGGAGCTGGCGCAACCAAGTCAGGCACAAAGCGTGCATCGACAAAGACAAAGTCCTCGCAGGCGAGGCGCAAGGCTCGTCTCAATGCCCCCGCCACGGCACCGACATCGTTGCCAGCACCGGCAGCATCGGAAATGCAGGACAATCCGTCAGCGAATGACGTCCCAGATGCTCCCCCGTCAGTTGAGCCTCCATCGACGGAGGCAACCCCCCCGGCTGTCTCTGCCCCCGCTTCTAAAAAGAAGGTCGTCCCAAAGGGGACCACACCCGCACAACGTGCCCCGCGTAAATCAGCACCAAAGTAAGCAATTTCGCGCATTTCATCCCAACACCACCTTTGATATCTCAATCTCCATATCTTCTCTCTTTGCAGACCAAAAGCGGCAGCGGCGTCCTTGGTTCCAGCCATGGACGCAGCTGGCGACGTCAGCGAAGGTGGACGAGTCCCCACTTTTCGTAACAAGTTTTAAAAACTGAAAACCCTTTGTTGTTCATGACATGACAGGTCACGCCGGCACAGTTCCTTCCTCGCCAGCTCCCATCGAAGCCCGCACACCAGACCCAGAACCTGCGCCGCCTCAAGACAGTACGTCCGCCTTTGCGTCCTCAAGCATAGGCGGCGCGCCAGAGCCCACCACAATAGAAGACATCGAGGGTGTCCCGCATCCACGCTATCCACTCCCAACAAAACCTTTCCAGGTCCAACCCCCGCCCAAAATAACGACCGGATACGCGCCCACGACCCCGCTCGACCGCACCAAAGGCAAACCGCGACACTGGCGACCAGCACATCGTGAGATACGCGGTATCGCCGGCGGTCGCTGGTTCGCGCGTACCTGGGTCGGTGAGAAGGATTCGGAACTCGCCACTGCTACCGAGGCTGCCCTTTCGCTTCCTAAATTGCCAGCTTTGTCTATCAGCGCCCCTGCTTCTGGCGCGCGCACACCCGGAAAACGCAAGCCCAAAGCCACCGACGCTAACTCTACGGCCGCATCGTCGCGTTCGGCGTCTGCTGCACCAGAAGGGACAGCTCCCGCTCCACCTTTACAACGTTCCACTGCGAAGAAATCTGCCCTCTCGACGGCAGTAGCCGCATCGGAAGTGGAGATGGACATCGACCTTGTGTCATGAAGTACGATAGGTCACGTCGCAACGGTTTCATTCGTTTCCTTTGGTCCCCGATATATATATATGTATTGTTTATACCACGTCACACCCATTATGATACTTTGTGAGAGAAAGGTTTATTGGATAGTCCGCGCAATAATGTAGCGTATCTAGGGCTTTACAGTGGTCTTATTTCCTTTTTGCGCTGCGTGTTTGTTTAATGTCCCCGATCAGTAGCTGGTCCTAACCGGGGGAAGTCTGTTCGCACCCATGGTGATCCTGTCGCCCAGCGACAGTGCTATTCCCTGTGTCTTGCTGCGAATACGTACATGTCCAGTAATGGTACCGGATTCTAGGCGCTCAATACTGAGGTTCGCAAGCGCGTCCTCACCTAGAGAGACTTGTCAGTACGTCGCCTGAGATGAGTAAGGAAAACAAACGCGTACCAAATAGACTCCGAGCATACATGTTGGCTGACAGAAAATCAGAATCACCAGCCATGGCGCCTTCAGGGGTGAGGCATGACATGTTTGTCGACTTCATGATGTGCTTCAAGTATTCGCGTGGCTCACTAGCAATGAGTGAGCAGGAATCGTCATCAACGGTACGTAAAATGCACATACGACATTGTCGTAGACACATTGACTCGGTTCTCCCATTCGAACTCGGTCCACATATTGCGGAACTACAACCAGTAAAAAAACTCGGTCAGAGTTTTAAGGTTGAACACGGAGTAAATGGAAGACATGCCTGTGCTTCGGTGCAATAAGCAGGCTTGATGTAATCCATGATGTCAACGTGGATGTCGCTCAAAATGACAGCCTGTTCAGAAAGATCCGGTGCATCCCAAAGAATGCTGCCAAAGATCACTCCTGTCTCCGTCGATGACACCTTAATGGTCGCCTTGATACTCTGGAAACCGTTCGGCGCCATAGTATAGACTGTTGGCCGCTCAACAATTTTCAGGTCTCCGAGGGTTGCAAAATCTATGCAAAGGTTTTGCAAGGTGTTGGAACTCTGATTGACCAGCAGAACGTCTGTAAGTCGATCAATAAGTTATCTGCGAAAGATGACGTGGAGTAATATAACGGACCCAGCACAATATCAAATCCGTGGATTTTCACGTACGCCTCGGCATATATAGGATCCGAGAAACCTATTAATGAACATGAGGTATATATGCGAGCGATCACGAGACAAGCAATTACCAGTCAGCTGTGAGATTCGACTCAATTTGGATATAAAATCCTCATGGACTTCTCCTGTACCCGTCGCCCGCCCGACGTCTTCATCATACTGTAAATCCAGCGTAAAGAATCAACTTAGCTGAGGTCAAACAAATACACACATCGAGCACATCGTCCGCGGCTTTCTTTGTGAATTGCCTGAAAGTGAGTAAGTCATCAACTTGCACCGCATCCTGCTTCGGCGCCTCGAGCTCCCGCTTCTCTGCCGCCTTTTTCTGTGCTTGTCGTCAGTCACTGAAATGAGCGGCTGTAACAAACATATACCTCTTGCGCTACAACCATCCTTGAATACGCGGCCTTCGTGTCGTTCAAGAAAATATCATGCACGACAGGCTTCACCTCGAGTTCGCTTAGTGTCTGGATACAATTAAGTATCCGTTCGTTCGAGTCTTCGTCAATTGGAGCCGAGGAGAACTTGGACTGGCCGACACGTATTGTGGACGTCATGATAAGCATCGCCTGCGCGCGAAGAGCGTTTGCCTTCCTCTTGTCCGGAGAAAGATCAGCAAACCGAAGAACAAGCTTTGTAAGTGCCGCGGCGAGGACAGTGCCTGTAAAAAAGTCACCGCCGAGGAGGAGAGCTAAAAGAAAAGGACTAGAATCAACTTGGAGCATAATCCTGAGGACAAGGCCTACCCCGTAATGGGGGCTTATCAGCCGCTTGAACCGCCTCCAGCCGAGCGGAGGCAGTGCTCGTGTATGCAGTTTCAGTAGCATACGTGCCATCAGCAAGAACCTTTGGTCTGGTTGTGACGCTTTCTTTCTTCTCGTCTCCTTCCCTTTTATCTTCGTCGTCGGCGGTGGGTGTGGTTTCGTCTAGTAGGCGCTGCTCCGCAGCCAGAATAGGGATCTCTCCGAGAGCTTTTCGGACCTCCTGGAAAGTATCGACGATCTCGTTGACACTCTCGACGTACTCTCCCAATATCCAAAGGACACCACGATAAACCTTTCCCGACTTTATCTCCGGCAGAGTGCGAATCAGATGCTCGGTGATTGAAGGTCGCAGGGCAGGGAATTTCTCAACCACTTCACTGAAATGTGACGTGACTCTATAGGAGGGAACAGAAACGCGAGCCAGAAAGTCACTCACCGGACGAAGGCAACGACGTCCAGAGCCGAGGGGTTATTCGAATCGCCAAGGAACTCCATAAGCGCGTGGACAACATTAGCAGCGACTTCGGAGAACTTCACGGCACAGACGTGAATAGACTGTATCAACAGCTGGCGGTATTCTGGAGCCTGGATGACGTCAAACCCATTCGTGCAGAAAGGCTTAACGGAAATCTTGATACCTTCTCGTAATCTTGATCCTGAGTCTTCTGTAGCTGCTTTTTGAAAAACGATACCACGTCTTCCACGTTCCGGCTAGAAGTCATGCTCAGGGCGATGTTCGTAGCCTTTCGACGTACTTCGATGTCGGCGCTGCAATGTGTGAATTCCCGATTGATGAGAAGGTCGAAATACGGAAATACCTAGAAAGGACTTGGAGTACATCCATGATGAGGTTATCAAAAACTTGACCGTGCTTTGAACGCAACGCGTCAAGCCGATCAAGTACTATCAACTTCACATTATTGTCGGACTCCTTCACGACAAGGTTAATGAAGGTAGTCGCAGCAGCTGTCCCTAGCAGTAAGACACGATCATTGACGCGCGGTTCAGATGTACGAACCCTTAACAGCAGCCGCATGTTGTGTCAGACCAGTGAGTGTTGTAGCTGCCTCATACTGCACCGCATGAGAAGACGCGTTCAGGAGCTCGAAGATGCAGCGGATCCATCTTGGCTGTATGCAGACGCTCTCATTAGACTTCCTGACACGACACGAGTCGAGCACTCACCCTATGAGTCGAATCGGCCTTGCAGTCTAGTCGGATTACATCGATTATGGCCATTTGCAACAACTCATCGAGACTCCCAATCTGATCGTGCACCTGTGCTACATACTCGACAGCCTTTGGCATGGCACAGTTTGCTAGGAATACAAATGCGTTGCGCTTGCAAGTAGCGTCAGATTCGGCGGCCAGGAACGTTTGAATGAGCTCTGCCGCGTCAGGAATAAGGTGCTCGTACTCCCGATAGATGGTGTAGACGGCGAAGACAGCATTTTTCCGGACATAAGAATGTCGGTGTTCGAGGCATGACCTGCATATAGGAATCAGAGGCTCAAGCAGCTCCTGGTCTCGTGAAATTTTTTGAAGGAAGCGGAGGGTCGCGCCGCGGATGTATTCATTGGGGTGTTGCTGGAACACAAGAATCAGGAGCGCGAAGAGCGGCGAGGAATGGAGGCGTACCAGATCATTCCGAATGGCATTCCTATAGCCGACGCGCAAAAGCATCAGAGAGAGCACGTAGGAAACCCCTAGATAAACTCACACAACGAGAATCATCTCCTGCTTCAGCTTCCCGTTGTCGTCGTATTTTGGGCAGACTTCCCAGTAGAAATGCAACAGCTTCTTCAGCTGTTTGTTGCGCGACGGCATACAATATTGGATTATGGGCATGAGCAACTGGGGCTGATAGGGCGTCACGTAGTCACCTCAGCATACTATAATCGACGGTACAAGCAGTCTGGCATACCTGGGCGTTACCATTAATAGTGAGGACTATGATTTTGCGCAATGCGTCGATTTTGACCTCGTCTGAGCCTTTTTGGAGTGCATTGCGAAGGTCTTGTGTTGAGGGGGCCTCCGAGCTATCTTCATACACGACGGAATAGCATGCCGCCTCTTGATTTGACATGACTGGGTATGAGGAACGAAAGGCAAGATGGGGGATAACTTTCAGTTAGCGGGCCACGTGCTTTCGCAGACTCGGACACGGACGCTAGCCACACTGTCACTATGTCGTCGACAATTCAATTACCTGAGGACCAGCTTATAGAGCTCCTTCTAGAACTCAAGGCAAGTAATGTACTATTCCTCCTGACTAAAAACCATAGCTTAACGGTCGCAGAGAACAACTCCAGACCAGGCAAAAGGAATCCTCAATGCTCAACCTCAGATTGCATATGCTCTGGTCGCCCTCATGGTCAAGATAGGCATCATCGATATCCCAATGTTTCAGGTCTTGTTCACGCCCGTTTCCTAAGCCTGTTTTTCTAATTCTTCTCCTTATGCAGCAAACCCTAATGTCATTCGCCCCTCGGCAAAATGGGATACAAGCGCCATCCACGCCAGCAGTCCCTCCTCATCTACAGGCTCAGAGTTCGCGTACTGGAACTCCACAATTCCCCACGCCGCCACCTGGAGCGTACGGCATGGGTGCACCACGTGCAGGTCCATCCGGATATCCATCATCCTACGCTTCCGGATCAGGGGGAACGTCGGTGTCCATGGGCCATTACAATGCGCCCCCAGCTCCGCAAGCTACGAACCAAAACATTCCAGCGGCGCTAGCCGCCATGCCGGAAAGCCAACGGGTGAGTAACAGTTTGGGCATGTGGGATCATAACACCGAACAGTGTGAATAGGAAGTT
The DNA here is from genome assembly GCA_022884055.1 of Russula griseocarnosa. Taxonomy (NCBI): domain Eukaryota; kingdom Fungi; phylum Basidiomycota; class Agaricomycetes; order Russulales; family Russulaceae; genus Russula; species Russula griseocarnosa. The sequence goes on from JAGKRU010000004.1 coordinate 684,721, forward strand.
GTATTGAAACTGATCAACATGAGACCGGAGGAGATTGCTATGCTACCCCCGACAGAACGCACGAGTGTCATACAACTGGTGCGTCTCAACCTGTCACACAGATTATATTGTTCTCACCAGTGCGTGATGAACCAGCGCGCGTCCTTAGGCATTCATTAGCTTTCCCGATGTGGGCTTCATCTTTTTGCATCCGACTTGTCTAGACCAACATGTACACCAGTATTCCAGAGCTGTATATACAGTATATCCATCACCTAGTCTACAGAGACCCCTTTGACCCGCAACTCTGACTTTGCCTGAGATACTTCCTGATAAAATGTTCAGCATGTCTCAACGATGGGAAGCTCGAGACTTACGCTCAACAACTCCGTATACGCGTCCGTGCATTCTCGGAATGTGTAGAGGCCATGTCCGAGTGACCAGAGTGAGTATGAGCCGAAGGAGATGAGCAGCCACCATGGTAACTAACGTAATTTCAGTGTGCAGGATGGGCGGCGGCGAACAACGGGACGGACCACTGGTAGTATTTCTTCAGCATGCTCTTTTGAGAATAATGGGACGGGGATGAACGCGAAGAGAGCGAGGAAATATGCGACTAAGAATATGGCCAGCCATAGGGCGACACGGGTAGCTCGTGTCATAGTAGCGGTAGTGAAGAGAGAGCAACGAACGGAGGTATCGACTCAAATCGCCGATCCCAAATCACTTCACATGCCACCACCACGTCTCTCCAACCTCCCCAGCGCGTCTGCCCGCATCCAATCCGAACCACTCACGCCCAGAACACCCCGTTCTCGTTCTGGACGTGCAGAAGAAGCCTTCACTGAGATTGAGTTGGATCAATATGGCGACAACGAATACCGCGAATATGCGCAACAACAGCGAGAGCCCCTCCTCGTTTCCTCTACGAGCACAGACTTTCCATCCTCAGGCTATCGGGCTAAGGGCGACGATGATCTGGACGTTCAAAAGAGTCGAGGCCCTCTTGCCGTCATGCAGCGGCTCATCTCTCGCGGTGGTCTGGTTTTCGGGTCCGCGATGGCTCTGGTCCTCTTCCTGACGATTGTCCTGTCATACAAAGATCCCGATTTCCTCCTTACAGCTTCCGGTATAGCCGGGTCTTCTCCATCTCCTATTCCGACGCCAAAACAAGAGGATAACATTCTTTTGAACCCCGAAAATATCATTTCATACGAGAACTATACCCACTTTCCTTTGGACCCTTTAGAATACAGGCATGAATGCCACAAACTCATGGACGGACTCGTCCCGTCGGCGAAGTTCTGGTCAGGTGAGAAAGACGTTGTCCACCACGATAAAGTCGATCCAGGAAAATATCCTACTCCGGAGGACTTACCAAGCCACACGTGCAACAAGACGATCACTTACATGCTAGATGGTCATGTCGGCCTGCTAGCAGATCTGGCTCTTATGGCTCAGGCTGCTGGGCTTGCACGAGAGGTGAACTGTCTTGCATAGTTGACTCCGTCATCGATGTTGACGCCATATTACTCCAACCATCTAGTCAAACAGAACCTTCCTTGTCGATGATACATATTGGAACCGTGGAAAGTTCGTAACTCGTTTAGAGCGTGACAAGCAGCGATTGAAGTTAATTAAGATGGACAGACCACTTCCAGGACGTTCGCGCACGCCAACCAGGTCCTGATCCAGGATGTCGCGCACCATCTCCAGAGGGTAAGATCTCGTCTAGAATCTATAAAACGATTGTTGACTGTCGAACCTACCTCGGATATTAGAACTAGTTGCATGTCCGAGAAATGCCAGGTAAGAGATAGTCTCATGGTGATGACAAAGTACTCATTTGAACCAGACACTGGGTAGGCTTGCTTGCCTGATATACATAAACTGTCAACCATTATAGTCCTCCTCTAGATCATTAACTCGCGGACCGCAAAATATCATTTTGGGCATGCTTTCTCAGACGAATTCGAGGATCCGTAAGCTTGCGCATGCCTAATACTGGCCTCTCAACTAACGTCGACGTGACTTAGGTATGGCCATGAACTAAATCGTCTCCGCGGCATTTACAACCGATCACAAGTATCTTTGACTGAGACAATCCGGCCCAATGCGGCAACAGCAGCCCTCATCCGCTCTGCCAGAACAGAACTGGCGTCGTTTCTCGGCCTGCACTCCAACGACTACTCAACTGATCAGTACCAGAGCATCTACGTTCGCCGCGGCGACGGTCTGGGATCATCCTGGAAATATCACGACAAGCATGTTCCGATTGAAGAATACTCCGCCGCTGGGAATGCTGCGTGGGACAGGTTGTTTCGTTCTACAGAAAACACCGCACCACCAGCCGTTTATTTGGCATCCGATGATCCCGATGTTTTCGAGGAACTCCAGTCGCAGCTCGAGCCAGGCTCGAGGATATTTTCTCTCTCGAGAAGTGAGAACTCCGACCTTCAAAATATTGCGAGCCCTGCGGCCTACTTTCAGGACAAATTTGATGAATTACCTGAAGCGGACAGGGTGCGACTCACAAAGGGCATGATCGTTGATTTTGCACTACTTTCTGGCCTGTGGGCCTGGTATGATGACCTGAAGCCTGGTGCAGTGATCTGTGGAATCAAGTAAGCCTGCTTTTCTGAACCTTTTCGCCTCCATCACTGTTTTTGAAACACTGTTCTAGTTCCAATGTTTGTAAAATGGCTGCCGTCGCGCTAGACTGGGACCGAGCCTTTGGATACGGGTTCAGGGATGACTCTGCTGGTGAAGTGAACAAGGCGCACGCTCGTTGGATAGAGGTGGATGAGAAGGGTAATATAACTCCGCCTTGGAGGGCGTTCCAGTTGTTCTGAGGTCGTTTATATTATGTCGTCGATTTAATGGTATCCATCATAACTCATGCGTATTCCTATAAACACGGCTATGCAAAGGACTGGGAAACGGACGAAATCTAATTGCTTTGCTCGTGAGAGCATTGTGAAGCATCCCTCAGTTTCTCGTGCCTTCCGACTCGTCGCTCCATATTTGCCCCTCAATCATCAAGTTGTATACCGTTATTCGCCCGAAAAAGTCCGAACTCTCTTCAAAAATCAGCTTGATACCTTTCACTGGCTCTCCTGCAGTGAGATCGAACACCTGTGCACGATTCACGTCCTCGGGGTAGATCCGTGTGAGTTCTTGCCAGCTGGTGGCATCTTGAGATCGGGCGGTCACAACGCAGGCAATGCCAACGAATCCTCCTTGGAAAGTTAGCGAAATACGTCTGGGAATGACAGGAGATGAAAAGGCTAGTTGGATGTATTGCGGAAGACCCTAGGGTGATGATGGTGTCTCAGGTGGAGTAGAGCAGCACAGATTGTGATGTCATACGAACCTGTTGGGAGGTCCAGCAAGTCTCCGGATTGCCATCGACAAGGCAGGATTTGCCGAGGGAATTATCCAATGTAGAGCTGACCCTAGAGGAAACCGGGTTGATAAGGGAGACTGGACAGCAATGGACTGGAGACGAGGTACTTTATTCGGGTGTCCGTGGTGATCAGACGAGTTGACATTGATCGTTGATTGACTCTCTCCCATCATATCACGGCCATCATGTCCCAAACTCCAGTACCATTATGGCTCCAAAATGCACACAGTCAAGACCATATCAACAACGCCTGGCGAATACTCACTGACCGAGAGCGCACTCGCGTCCGAGCAAGGTTGTTATCAACAGCTTCACGTCACTATTATTCACAGCCGGCCCCAACCACCCAACTTCCCTCTGGCGGGCATCCTAGGGTAAATGCCACAGATCATTATTCTGTTGCTCTTGGTTGCTCCCCAGAAAATCGCTTCTGTAATCGATATTCCGACATCCTGCCTTATGATCATAGCCGTGTAGACGTAGGCGGTCGCTATTTCAATGGCAATTGGGTGCGAGAGCTCGCTGGGGGACGCTGGACCATCTCCACGCAGGCGCCGCTACCGAACACCGCCCACGAGTTTCTCAGCCTCATCGCCGGAATTCACACCCCCTTCGGCCCACCCGAGGAGCCCGCTCTGAGCTTTACGCGCGTACGCACCGTCGTGCAGCTGGCGCGTAACGTTGAATCTGGGAGGCAAAAGGCTCACCCATATTTTCCCAATCACCCCGGCGAATCTACGATCATCCGCCCCTCCCAAGGGACGAACGGGCTGCCTCCTCTCAGAGTCACACTAGTCAAGAACGAGATGGTAGAAAGCGCGCAATGCGTAACAAGTACGGTTTCCGTGACGCCGATCGTTGCTGGGGTTTCAAGAGAGGCCGTGATATTCCGCCATCTGTTATATGGCGCCTGGCCCGACCATGGCATACCGGAACCAGACGATCGAGCGGGTCTCTTGAATTTCATCAGGCTCGCCGATCGCACCAATAGGGACGTGCGCGGCCTGGAGGGAACAGCGGATGAGGAGCCACCCATCATGGTACATTGCTCTGCGGGGATTGGACGTAGCGGGGCTTTCATCGCGCTTTCCTCGCTTTTGCGTAGCAATGGCCTCTTGTATCCGCCGTCCTCGCAGCCTGTACAGCGAGTCCCGCCCCGCACGCGACCACTGCCGCAAGCCTCACTAGGCCCGCTTCCCGAGTTGATCAGTTGGGATGAAATTGCTCAAGAAATTGACTCGCTGCGTGAGCAGAGACCAGGAATGGTAGAGCGGCAAGAACAGGCACGGCTTGTGTATGAAGTTTTGTTAGCAGCTCTCATGACAAGGAATAATTGAAAATGTTTTTTTATTGATACCGAGTGATATATATAACCGTTATCTAATGTGGGAATTTTATGAATTTTATGGTCGCGTGTCGCGTCCCAACCCAAATTCAGTTAACTTGTTGCGGTCTACCTGTCTCCGTTCCACCCTTTCACGTCTTCCTGCCTATGAACTTCAAATCGTTCTCTTGCGCATTTCTCTTTTATGTGGCATTGACGCGGGCCCATGGGGGCCATTCAGATGAGTCTGACTCTAGCGATGCAACTCAGTATGCTCAGCGACATGTACGTGTGCATCCATCTCATGCATATTTTCACCGTTTTAATTAGCATCACTGCTAGATGGCGACGGAGCATCATATGTACGCAATCATGCAGTGTCGCGCTTGTCTAGATTCTGACGCGTTGCGACAGAGAGTCCTTTGACCTCCCAAGCTTCTTCCAGTTACACGATCTTAATAGGTGCGTTCACCATCGCTCACGCCCTTTTATTCCATTCAAGTTAAAAAATTGACTAGTGACGGTATATGGGATGCGGAGGAAGTCGAGGCGATATATGGTGTACATCATGTATACTCACAAAAGAAGTCGAAGGTAAAAAGTTATGAAGGTCGCGCGCCCTGTGCCGCTTGCTAATCGATGTGCCACGTGAAGGACGATGAAGAGCACCAGCAGAAGGCCAAGATAGTCGTCGATACCGTTTTTGAAGCCATCGACAAGGACAAGGACGGTAAAATCACCCTGGAGGAGTTCGAGGCTGTAGGCCTAGATGCGTTACCCAGTTTTGATGACCTTGGTGCTGAAGGCCACCACTACGATGTGGAAAGCGGTGCGTACCCATCTTCTATACTACTTACTCTTTCCTTATGACTGTTCCAACAACAGAGTTTTTCCTCCATCACGAAGGTATGTCCCATATGAAAGATCGCATCACCTACCAAATCCCTCACAGCCTAATAACCCAACTATTTAGAGCAATACCACAGCACGCCGGAAACCCAGGAAGCATCGGCCTATAATCACCCAGAAGATATCGAACATTTCTCTCATCATGAGTTCATCGAGCTCGAAGAAGCCAAACGAGAAGCAGTCTTCCAGGGCATCTCAGTAGAGGAAGCAATTGCCCAGCACGCTGAACACCCACCGCCACCCGCATCCGACGACCAGCATTCCCCAGACGGAGGAGCAAAAGTTGATGAGCAGGACGCCCCCAAGAAATTTGAACGCCAAACCCCACCAGAGCAACAGGATCCAGCCCTTCGCTTTAGCCGAGCAAAGTCTGAGAGTGCAGCCCATGGCGATTGGGGTTCTGGAGAAGCAGGATATAAGCCGCCGACGAGTCCCGGTGAGAGGATGCGGAAGAATCTTCCATACAAGGTAATGTAGCTTTATGTTTGAACCGAACTTCTATTGACACAGGACCGTATGCAGTACAAATTCCGCCGGAGCTGGGGTGATTTCTAGACAAATGCACTTCTCGGGAAGCGTTTTGTATTCGGACGTCTCCTTTTTTCGATTGGTTCTGTCAATATTTATCTGTTTTATGGCTTTTCGGAGCGAAGTCTCGTCACATTACTTAAAGAAGACTACCGTCCCTGATGGTATGATACAATGTGGTGCTGAATCAAATCTAAATATCGGTGGTATCTGCCGCAAGGTAAGGGTGTCACGAGCGGGCGCACGCTGGGCAAGCAAGGCTTATCGAGGTTCAAACATATCACTCAACAGACCTCGCTCGACTTCATCCCAGTCGACATTACCCCACTTGAATAAACACTCTCGTACGTTGCAACGCTCACGCTTGAGAAAAATGGGACCAGGTCCCGGATTGAATCGATTTGCCGTAAATGCGTAAGCATCGGGCGGCGGAGCATCCGGGGTTTGACCCTGGTGTGGAAAGGGCACTAAAAGCCGCATTTGAGAATTTTGTGCACTTTCCTGTCAAGTATACGGGAGTTAACGCAGAATGATCTAGGATAGATGACAACGGATACTAACTTGCGGCGCTGGCAACCCTCCAGCAATTTCCGAAAGTTGATCAAGCATTGCTTCTGGAGCGATCTCATCAGGTCGATAGACTGCGTCTATTGTGTCCGTGACGAAGATCCATTGATGCCTGGTAGCTCTGCTCAGTCGTGGGTGAGGGTATGAAGAAAATGAAGTTCACATTTGGAACTCCTCTGTTTGAAGGACAAGGAGGAGGTCAATGAATTTGCATACTGAGAGAATCAGTGACAATGCTTCTGAACCGTCCGAGGGGACGTCGATCATTGTTTGCTCCAACAATCGATACTGTCGATTGAACGATCAATACAACCTGCAGAATCAGATAACTGGTTTATACTTACCATTTCCGATAATATTACAGGCCAGAAGCTATCCAAGTTGTGTTGGCTGAGTCTACACATGAGAACCCGCACACAAAGATAGACCTCGGCTTGAACAACCGGAGCGGACGTGTTCTTCAGAACGTCGACCAGCTTCTCTTGGATCGATGGAAGCGATGTCAAGAATTGGTTCTTCTCACCACAAAGCAAGATGTATGACATTCTTCGCAAGTTCATGGACCGAAGCTGATTTTCCGTCTCCCGATTGGTAAATATATTTGTGGAGGGGGCCGATGTTACTTTGCCTACAACGGTTTCGGGAGATGTCAAACAAACGACTTAAGCTACTCACCGAGAAAGTCCGCGAAAACGCTCTTCTCTGTATCGACCCAGGCCTGAATAATGGACCGGAAATCCATCCCTGCCTCCATAGAACTTGTGAAAAAGCGAGTGTCGTTGAAGATGTCGGAAATTCCACCCCGCCAAGCTTTGATCGCGACGGAGATCCGAGTCATTTCTCGCAAAATAAGTGAGATCGTAGGACCGAAGTCCAGTGGCCTGGTATAGGGTCAGTTCGGTGATGAAGACGTAGCGTTATGGTGGTTCAATACCGGATTTTGAGCTTCAAGGCGGGCGACACAATGTAATACATGATGTTAGTGCAAGCCGTTAGGACACGGTCGTTGTCTACAAGGAACTTGCGTAGACGAGGTAATGCAGTATCACCAATGTATTGAACGATGTGTAGGGTCTAGCAAAATGAGCTTAATGTGGGCTAGACTGGGGCATAAGACACATGCCTGGTTCACCCGGTCGACACCCGGGGGTGGAGATGTCGGCCTTGAGGTAGGTTTCTCATCCAGCCTAGTTTCTGAAGAGACTGTTACAATCGTGAGAATATAGAACTTCATTGAGAGGCCAAGAACTCGCCTCTTGGTATCGGGGAATCCCGACCGTTTGACACAAGGCCGTCTTTGGCATGTCGTCGAGTCCAATAATTTGTGTCCATAGTCCGGTTGACAGACACCACTGTAGCCTCAAGAAGTTTCCCGTATGTTTCCTAAACCAGAAAGAGTCAACCAATTCCTGCAGAGAACGAAGTCAAAGCCACCTGAAGGTCTTTTCGTATGCGTCGATCTTCCAAGGCTGTTGTCTGCGTTATCTTATCTGCCAATGTAGAAACACATCTGAAAGACAACGGTGAGATTGTACAGAGCGATCAACGACATGTTGTATACCGTAGGACCGGGAAGACCTGTGGCCGGGAGTCTCTGATGTTGCTTATGATGTCCTTTGCTAGTTGCAAGAAGCGATGCCAAACTTGGACGGCAAGCGGTCCTTCAAGTTGACCAAGATAACTCTCCAGGAAACGGAATAATACGCCATCCGGTCTAGTTTCTCGATGAGGAAAATATCTAATTACTTCGTAGAAAACGTACAAATTTGGATTAATGACTTGTTTTCGATTCCTGTCAGAAAGTCCAGTGACACGACATGAGATACTTTCACATATCATGTGAACAACGTTGTGAGCACTGGCTGCAAGGGCATCAACGAGTTCAAATGCTGGGATAATCGACGATGAAGGTGCCTGTATAATCCATGAGCATTATGCGTCGTGTGGGTTGATATTTGGGCTTACCTGTTTCTCTGTGTTCCAGCACTCAATGATGGACTCAAGAACTTCGGCCGACTGGAGGCGGAAGAAGTGCTCGAGTACTTTTCGACATCGTGTCCGCGCTTTGACGCAGATAAGAGATAACATCTCGTGTCTTGGGGTGGATGTGGGTAGCTTGGTCGCCACGGTGTCGGCCCAGACGGCGTAGAGGATACGAATTGCCTCGTGCAGAGAACGATACCCCGGTGAACGGACCTGATACCAATGACTACGCAATCAGCACGGACTTCTAATGACGACGAACCGTTAACTGTTCTTCTAGATTGGTAGGGACAGATTCCGATGAGAACACACTCGTCACGATCCCCAAGAGCCCTCCAGTTTCTGTTCCTGGTAACTTCTCTGCTGGGATATCATCCTCGTCTGCGTGACTAGTCTCAGTCGTCGAAAGACTGAGAAGAACCAATCGTTCTAAGGCATTGAGCAGCATGATAAATTCGGAATCCGTAGTATTCGACCGGAAGTCATGGTGATCATGACCTTCTCCGAGGGCCCTGCGAAGGTCGTCCAGGCGAATGCGCAAGTTTTTGCAGATACAGTCACCCAGCGGGGAAACCAGGGTTTGGAGAGCGTGATGAAATTGAGGGACAGCCATAAGAACGAAATCTAGCCAATGTTGTAAAACGGCACTATTTGAGGGGGAATTGATGCCATCCATTAATGTCTGCAAGAGAAGCGGGTGGATAGAAAGTCCATGGGGGTCTTCTGGCGTGTCAAACGCTGAAGGTTCCACTGACGTGTCAGTCACGACTCCGGTAACTCCCTTGCTTGGATGTGAAGCACTTAGATCTTGGCCGGTTGTCATAGCCGAAATAACTGAGTGTAGGAGGTGGAGAAGCTTGTTTTGGAGTTCTAATCGATGTGTATGAACGGAAAGGTACAGTTTTCCGACCACAGCTGCCTGAACATTCTGAAGAGAGGGTAGGTCAATCTCTCCGCGCGCGACGATGGCTTGCAAAAGGTCGATGGTGGTGGACTGTATGAGGACGTTTGCAGGTGCCATAGCCTCAACGCGCTTAATTTTACACTCTGACTGTAGGAAACTGAGCGGGCATGAGTTTAGGAAATCTCATGCATTACGGACTGTCAGGCACGCACCGGGTGAGTACCTCTATAAGGATATCCTGATATGTGACATCGGAATCGGTGAATCCGGCTAAAAGCACACATTAGACGTCAGACTATTGTGCAAGGGGACAATGGGACCCACCAGATAGTATTCGTTCAACAAGTTCAGAACTGTATGACCTTCGGACCGAATTCATGCGTGCTGTCTTTCCAAACCCGTGCCCCCCGAACTTGACAACCGATAGTAGTGTCTCCAAAAGGTGATTCACATACGCCTGGTCGAATGCGCGCTCATAGGAAAAGCCTTGCAACTCCCTTCCGTTGATCTTCGTAACAAAAGAAATGCGCTTCATGGAAGGATCCAAAAGGTCATATAAAATGGGGTCCAGTACGCTGGTACGATAAGACGAATCAGATGTAGGCAAGTGGGAGAACGATGTACTATACCGTAGGTAGGACCTGAGACTACATCGCATCCACGTTTCCCCGACTCGACGGAGGCCGGGTTCATCGTTTTTCAGAGCGTCAAGAATAATCATTAGGGGAACTTTCAGTGAGAAACCCGGGAGGCTGCTGTCCTCTATGCGATGTGTCAAATGACTGTACCCAACATGTTGACAGGAAGAGCGGTCTACCTGTTAGCCTCCACAAAGCTCCAAATGCATGGTATGAAGCCCCTCTCTCCAAGACATCGGGAGAGGTGAGAGTTTCAGCGATTATTGACTCCACCCGCCGATGAGTAGACGTTTTCTCAACCAACCATACAAGATTAGCTGCACGCGCATGATACATCGAATAGTTTGGGCGCAGATAGTTGAATAACTAGCGATCCAAAGACTGCTGTGAGCTGAGTGTCTCACTGGGTGTCTAAAGACTTGTCAACGTACAGTACGCAGCAATTTAGATATCACAAGTGGATGATCAATCGATGAGGCCGGTTGTAGTCCGGCGACGTTTTGCAGTGAGACAAGCGAAGTCGTCACTTGGTCGACAACAAGAAACGTGGTATCCTTCGAAAAAGGTAATGGTGTATATCAAGGGGAGATGTGGAAAACACAACGCTTACTTCGGTTTCCAAGGCCGCAACGAGACAGTAAAGCCACTCGGACGGGTTCCAATCAACAATAAGGGTTATTTCTTTCTCCAACGTGAGAGCGGTCACTAGTTCGTTCAACAGGGAAAGCGACTGAACCAGAAGATCACGGAATATTTTTCTGTGGTCAACAGATGTACTCATTGTGCTAGCACAGACGGCACTGAAGGAGACTGTATCTTCGAATGCCGTCACGAATGGTAACTGCAGAGCTTTCCGGACTTGATTGCAAGGTAATTGGATATCCAACCGATAGAAATTCAACGCAAGGTCCAATGGGCCTCGGGCATTTGATCGTGAATCATCCACAGGAAGTTGGAGGAGCGAAGATGAAGGTATCTCGTCTCTAAGGGCATGTAGAAGTCGCAGAACGTCTGACACCACTGGTAGGGAACCTGTTGTTGTATGACCTGTGATCTGAACCTGACAGTACTTCGGTCAGATCAAGCCCCGTTGATGGAAAGTTCTCCAACCTGTAAGGCTTCGCAAAGAGCGGAGAATACGATAGGTAAGTGAACGACCTGAGTTTCTTCGTCTCGAACTTGTAGAGTCTTCAGAATGAAGTGGGTTAACCGGATGGCCTGAGTCAACGGAAAAATAAGCATCAAGAGTCATTTTAAAGGGGCTACTCGAACCTCATTCCTTAACCCATCTCCGATAAGTTCACTCAGTATCGCAGCTAACAACTGTTTCCACACGATATGTGGCTCCACAGCCTCATAGAGTGTGCTCGCAGTCATCACAGCCTGGACAGTTGAACTTAGAAAGCGAAGCGACAACAAACAAAAAGCACCCACGTCCTCACTGGATGCTGCGTCCGGCTCTATCAAGGACTTGAGGGCCTTAAAAGCATCCAAAACCATTGCTTCCGTCAGAGCACCACCTATTTCCCATTTATCTAATAGGGAAATGAAAATTTTGAAAGGTCGGGATTCAGGGTACTCAGTAGATGGAGAGAACATTTCGGTCTTAAGAAGTGAATGAGCAGCGAGCAAGTGTCTCTACGAAAGCACCTACACGTAAAGTTGTTTTTAGTAGCTCCAGTGAATGAGCGTGAAGATATGCAATCTGCTGCTCTGCATTCTCATCCGGCCAGGAGCCATGTGTACAGGCGACGATTAAGAGAGAGGTCCTACGCATAACACGCTGGCGCGGCTCGCATGATATGAAGCGATGCTATCAAGCAAGATATGCAATCTGCTGCTCTGCATTCTCATCCGGGCCCAGGAGCCATGTGTACAGGCGACGATTAAGAGAGAGGTCCCTACGCATAACCACGCTGGCCGCGGCTCGCATGATAATAATGCGATCTTCACGGGACGCTTTTTTAATTGCCACTCCATCTAAGCGAAGTACCTGTAAAATAATATCAAGAGCATTGCGACGGACGAGTACATTGTCGTCCTCCACTGTGGCAGCGAAAGCACGAATCATGAGACCAACATCATGTCCGAGCATTGTTGCGAAATCTATCATACCCATCAGCCTTTGGATCTACCTCACCTAAAGACGTACCATTTTCAGCTACCAGCTTAGGCACGCGGCGCGTGACACCAAGTTCAGAGCAGTACCCCGTACCGGTGGCATAGTCAGCAAGATCAACCAAACATTCTCCAGGAAAAAGACTGAGACACAGTGGCGGACAACCGGTCAAGCAGGTTCAAAACCTGGTCGAAAAACTCTCGAGTCCGGGAAGGAGGGCAACGATGAATGACTTCATCACAGGTCTCAAACTGCCTTGCATGGCTAGGAAATACTTGTCGTAGATATCAAGTAACGTGTGCTGGATAAGTAGACTGTTGGTGGAGGGCAACTATTGACAAGGTCATCGCGTACGTACCTTCACGGATGTTGCTGAATATTCGAAGAACGGGAACAGACCCGACGTCCACAAGAACAGGTCTCTACGCAAGCCATCCAGCTAAAAGAGATTGAGCTGGATTTATTTCAGAATGAATGAGAGTCTTACACCAATTACTCCAAGGATGTGCGCATAGACATCCAGTGCTCTCTGATGCACTCCGGTTGGTAACGCAGGGTTTAAGCATTGCGAGAGACGTTTGGCTACAACGATTTTTCGGGGAATCTCCTTAAACTGCATGTAAGCTTGCAGTGTCTTTGGGGGGTGGGGTTAACTGATGCTCGCGAGGACGATAACATCACGCACCTTCAATAACTGCTTGAGAAATGCAATAAAGTCTGCCCATTCGTGCACGTTATCAAATGAGTTCAGACACCTATCGACTTGCTGTGCGTATTTCTTGTATTTAGGGTCCGAAGCATAGGTCTGCTGCACCAGTACTGTTATTTGAGTACGCATTAGTTATGCAAGCCAACGACTACAGCAACCACACCAACCGCGTGCCTGGATGGCACCCGCCATACTCATCGCGGCCTTCATGCGAGGCTTGCTTGTTGGCTACCTGATTCCGTGTGAGCTGCGCTTCTGGTCAAGGACCCCCTGGCGGCACGATGATGTACTGAAGGCGAGCGCTAATAACCCGCTCTTCAACTGACGGACCCCCAAATTAGGGTTTAGCTATCACGGGTTGTTACGGACGAAGTACAAGACTGATATCAAGCAGTTTGCTTAGATGTAAATACATAAGTGATTGACTACTTTCAAGGGCTACATGCATTCAATAGGCGCCACCCTCGTCCTCGATGAGTGTATCAACGTCTTCACGCCGTTGTACAATAACCGCATTGAATTGTTCCTTACATAATAACGGTTATTGCATGTTGTACGAGAAGTAATAAAAGTACCCACCATCATGCTCGCTGGTATCGGAAGGAGGAGTTGAAGCCGCTGATCAGGTCGTAAAGCCAGGAAGTCGTGAAGAGAAATGTGGCTGAGAATAACTGCAGCAGCGAATGCGTTCATCCCATCGACGCCTGCGAGATAACGCTCCTCCTGGGCATGACATCTCCAAAAGTTCTATAAAGAACAGTGACGCGAGAGCTACCTCTTTTTCGTCCACTCCTAACCATGAACGATTGCCCCAAGGACTGAATTGAGACCGAGCTTCTGCCACATCGCCCAGAAGACGCGTTGTCGCTGCAGCTTGTTCAGCAGAACGAACGAAGAACATCTGAATGACAGTCTGAGGTCGCTTTATTAAATATGCCTCTGCAAGAGCCAGTTCTCTTTGGAGCTTCTTGATGGACCTAATCACCCGAGCAAACAAGTCCTTTCCTTCTTCCTTGTCTTCGGGTCGTTGCGGACCAGAGATGCTAGCTTCGTCCAACTTGAAGATAACGGCAAGATCAGTATACCGCCAAGACAATAAAGTGAGCCGGTCTTTGAGAGAGCGGAAACTAGAGGGAAGTGAAACTTGAAGCAATGGTGCAAAGACCAAAGCTGTATCGCAGTCAAAGACGATGTCAGCGCCATCAACCCACTCCCTCTCGAGCAACTCCATACGAAGCGAATCATGGCGGAGAACACGCATGAGGGGGCGGTCTTGTAGCAGTTCAATCGAAGCAAGGTACCGATGATGACGGGATGATGCCTCTAAAGGAGGTAAGGGAGCAGCTAGTTTTGAGAGATCGCGGAGTAATCCTTCGGTATCAAGAGGGGAAGTTGAGCGTCTTCGCAGCTGAGAGCGAGCTGGCGAAGTAAGACGTTGGTCATTGTCGGCCTGTCCTGATGGATGCTGCTTGGCGAGAACCTTCAAATACCCTCCCAGGGATTGTTCTGACCAAGTCGCCAGTCCAGAGGAAGTTGGTCGGTGATTACCTTCAAGCCCGCTAGTTTTCGACAGGTGAATCCAATCAGGCGCGGGGCTTATCGACGACTCCAGGTTACTGATCGAGTCAGAGTTCGGAGACCGAAGAGACAGACAAGCGGGTGATAATGAAATGATAGATTCCATAGGTAACTGCACATGCGGTGCAGAAACAATGCCGACTTGGGCGTCGGGTGCCTCATCTGTATCGGATGTAGTAAGCTGAATCAAAGAGCTGTGGTCTGTCCTTACCTTCTGAAGGGTCTGTAAGGGGCACATGTCCGCGCACTAAGGCATCCGAATCCACCAAATCCGGCTCCATACTTTGCCCGTGATTATTGTCCTAAATCAAGATAAGTTGGTCCGTGAAGCAGACAAGGTCGCCAAGATACCTCTGAACGGCTGTCAAGTTTTGATGGCCCAGGGCTCGGTGACTGTACAAAACAACCGTCTCCATCCCATAGTCCCGCATGATCATAAGTTCTTTTCAACTGAGTTCTACGCAACCTAGACCTAAGCCTCTCTTCTCTAGTTGGCAGTACGTTTAAAAGTTCGCAGTCGGATGGACTAGGATCAACAGTGACAAAATCGATATCTGTCGGGGACTTCAAAAATACTTGAAGCTTTCTCTGACTCTCCTCTTCGGTAGAGAGGGGTTGTGTCAAAGAGTCTGGCCATTTGAGGAGTTCAGCGAGTTGGCTCTTGGCCTCACCACCAGCGGAAATATTCGCAAGAGAAAAAGGGAGTTCTGAATCTCCAACAAGCTCCTCAACGCTTGGTACGGCTTGTTCTGAGCCACAAGGTCTACCCAAAAGCCATGTTAAACTCAAAACCACACGTTGACTTCATGAGGAGTCAGCTTGCCTCCATGTGAGCTCTAAATTCAAAGTCTTAATACCCTTGACCATATTGAAGGCGGAAGAGCCCATAAAGGTAACGAGGCATTTCATATCTTTGGGCCAATGTGTGTTGTGACCATGCACATTTGGTGCGGGTAACTGGGGTACTATATGTTCTTTCGTTAGCATGACGATGACGAGTCATCAATGAGCAACACTGACCGTCCATCAAACCTCTTCTGGTATCCATTGTTTGGTCTAAAAGAACGGTACTTATCGCTTCATCGGGAAACTCATGTCTGAGCTGCCCCAGAAACGGGTCTTCCGAGTCGTCAGAAGATTGACAAATGTTATCCGGAGTCGCGTTCGGAAAAGGATCGATGCGGTGGACTGAAGTAAGTGGTGCTACTGTGGCGTCACACGCTGCGCCGGATGTTAGTGTTGTGGTGGCAATAGTGTCTCGTCCTCTCGTCAAGCATACGGCCCTTCCGATGTACTCGTGCAACCTGGTTCAGAAGTCGTAGAGCAAGGACGTTGAAACAATAAATTTCAGGAGCTTACCGCTGGCCTTGACCAGGCACTCTCAAAGTCTCGCAAGAACCTCCGACACGCGATTGTCTAGGCACGTGGAACATATCTGTCCCAAGCCCATTACCATTGACCGTGCAACAAAGACATACTCAACCTACCCATTTCCGCCGCAAGAAGGTCGTCAATTGGCCCCTGTGGGTCAGAGAATGGCATCAAAAATACATCCCGCTTGCTTGGGCTATTATTCAATGATGTTGGTGGCGATAGCGTTGAGGATGCGGCTGCGTCCTCATTTAGCTGATGATGCCCACTAGAGATGGGACAGAATCGCTTACCCCACTCGTCACTGACAGCCACGTGCTCGAGCGCTCCCTCGTCGCTGTCACTACTTGTAGAGGTTGCAACTAACTGGAGATCAGACATCGAAGCATGGAGATAGGCGGGTTTCTTTGGTGCTACATTTGTTCCTGTAAACAAAGGCGGGGTTTGAGGTGAAGGAGCCAGGAGGGGAGGTGATAGCATCCTGCATAGGAATTTATCGCAGACTGTGGACTCTGTGGACTCTGTTCCATTCGTGCGCGTGGTCAAGAATGGACTTGCTTTGTATGAAAGCATAATTTCCTTCCATCTATGATGACCCACAACTAGTCGGCAGTGACTAGTCCAATTAATCAGACTCACACATAGGCATGACCCAGAAAAAGCTCACAGAACGTCTTTTGTCTGGGTATCAATATCTTTCTCCTCTTCTACTGATGGTAGCTCTATCGTGTTCAGGCTAAGGACTTCTTTCAAGTTGAGGGGAATGGAACGATGGATTTTGCTGGACCCAGGTTTCGGAGTGTGCCGGATGGAAGCAACGGAAAGTACTGGAGGGTCTGCAAAAAAGTCGGTGCTTTGAGAGTCTAGGACGAAGAGAATGAATCAGAGGTGCATGTAGAATCCTGGCCAATTGTCAGGACAGACAGCCGCTGAAATTATCGTTAAAGTTGTTGGTCCTCTCAACCGGCTTGGCGTTTATCGTATGAAAGATGAGTTTTTGTGATTTCGTATTGCCCGGAAGCCTCTCGCGCATGTCCTTCATTTCAATCTGGCAATTTTCCCTAACAAAATCATCCAGTGGATCAGAAGGAAGGACTAGGGAATGGGGGTCATCTACAGAGACTGGCAGTAGACTACCAGTGAGTGTCTAGACGAAGGACAGAGTCAGTCTCCACGGCTATCACTTGTGGCGATATTGACCTGGAAAACGCGGAACTGTGTGCAGTCCATATAATCTACCGTAAGGTGCACAGCTACATGTTCATCCAATAGGCGGTGTATATGCGCATACAATGCTTGTACACTGCTCGAGGACATTGCGGTTGAGTAGTAGTAGATGAAAGACTGGCCACCGGCCACCGGCCCGGACCTCTCGTCGGTCAGTCCCAAATTAGTTACGCTCAAGTGACTGAACGTGATCATGAGTAGCTAGTGACCTCGTCCGCACGATAGACCGTCTACTTGCATTCGTTGCTCATGTGGGAAAGGACACTGCAAGACCTCGTACGCGGCCTACGTGCGAACAAAAAGGATGAAGCAAAATTTATCGAGCAAGCAGTGGACGAAATCAGGCAGGAGATCAAGAGTAAGGACATGGAGCTCAAGGCTGGCGCGGTCCTCAAACTCACTTATGTACGTCACACCTCGTCTGGAACACTTCATTTCTAAAATGTGGCCGTTAAAAGCTGGATATGCTTGGTTACGATATGTCTTGGGCGTCCTTTCACGTCGTGGAGGTCATGTCATCACCTAAGTATCATCTCAAGGCTGTTGGATACTTAGCCGCGACTCAGTCATTTGGACCCGACACAGATGTTCTAATGCTCACGACAAATCTTTTAAAGAAGGTGAGATTGGACTTCTTCTTGCTGTGAATTCTTGTCACAGGACTACGCGTAGGACCTAACCTCAAGCCCCAACGATACCGCCATTAGCCTAAACGGACTCTCCCATACCATCTCGCCAGACTTGGCCCGGGATCTTTCCCATGACGTTGTGACAATGCTCAATCACTCGAAGCCGCATATCCGCAAGAGGGCGGTCATCGCAGTCTATAAGACACTCGTAAAGTATCCGGAGGCTACGCCTTTCGCCCTCACGCGGCTCAAGGAAAGACTAGAAGATCAAGATCTCGGTAGGTGATGCGGTGTTAGCCCTCCAGCAAATCCACGAGTCGTTATCCTAGGTGTTGTTGCTGCCACCATAAATGTTCTTTGTGAGATGGTTCGAAGAGAGCCGTCAGAATATCTTTCTCTCGCTCCCCAGCTTTTCCGTTTGATGACTACATCATCTAATAATTGGATGCTTATAAAGTTGATCAAATTGGTGTGTGTTGCATTATTCGGTCAAACGGTGTAGATTAACGGAGCCACCAGTTTGGCTTTCTTTCTCCACATGAGCCTCGCCTTGTCAGAAAGCTCCAGCCTCCAATCACGGAACTCATATCCACAACACCGGCCATATCTCTTCTGTATGAATGTGTCCATACCTGTATCGTCGGGGGGATGCTACAGCATGCGTCCGGTGACTCGCTTGCTGAACTATGCGTTACAAAACTTGCAACATTTCTCCAGGATCCAGATCAGAATTGTAAGAGAGATCTAGCTCTGATTTCCCCTAACCTGACGAATTGCATCTCAAGTGAAATACATCGCGCTTCTGGCGCTCGCCAAAATAGTTCCCACTCATCGCAATCTAGTGGCACAATACCAGGACATGATATTATCTAGTATCAGCGATCAGGATCTCAGCATTCGCATGCGTGCCCTTGATCTACTGTCGGCCATGGTATGCATTGTTTGTTTTTCTTTCTTTCAACACTCGTTGTGACACCGAGCCAGGTCACGAGAGATAATCTGCAATCGATCGTGCAGCAGCTGCTGTCGTACCTCGTCCGCCTAGATTCATCTTCTCTCCCAACGGCAGCTCAATCACTTGCGCATAATATCTCCCCGTCCAACCCTGATGGAGCCGGGCCAGTCCTTGCACCAACCCAACTTTCCTCATATCGCCTCACTCTTGTCCGGCACCTTCTCACGATATGCTCGCATGACACATACGACAATGTCGTCGACTTTCAATGGTACTTGTCCGTTCTTCTGGACCTAACTTATGTCGCATCCGTCAAAGTGGGTGATCAGATCAAAGACCAACTAGTCGATATCGTGGCAAGAGTCAGAGGTGTCAAACGCTGGGCTGTCGAATTGATGACAAGATTGGTGCGAGATGATACGTTTCTTTCAAATTCGCGGGAAGAAGGTAGCTGTGCAGAAGTTTTATGGGCTGCAGCTTGGATTTGTGGGGAAAACAGCAGGTGGTGCACCTTTTTCGTCTGTCTGTATCTGGCTATCATAATAATCAGTGGAACAGAGAAATTGCTGAGCCACAGAAGCTTCTTCCACACTTGCTTCAGCCAAATGTCTCGCTCCTTGCCTCGGAGACTATCGCGGCGTACATTCAGGCTGCGGTAAAACTCTTTGGTTCATGGTCAATGGAACTTTCGCAAGACTGGGACAACGGGAGAATACAAGATATCAGAGAGATCGTCGACACGCTTATTTCGCGACTCGAGAATTTCACTTCGCACTCCGAGGTTGAAGTACAGGAACGTGTATGTCCGACTTGTGCTGTTCTTTTAAGTATCTTTGTTAAACACATATTAGGCTGCAAACGCAGTGCAACTGTTCGCTTTTATTCGTGCAGATCTTGCATCGTTTCGTCCGGAAGATGATCTAACTACAGGTCCATCCGTTAATGAGACTAGCCAGAACCCGACCTACCCAAAGAGCTTGCTATTGATAAACCCACTCTTCTCTGCCTACGAGCTTAATTCTGTCAACACTGCTGCCCAAGATAGTATCCCAGTTCCGGAATCCCTCGATCTTGATGCCTGGATTGTCCCTCCCCCGCGAGAGTATACCATGCCCGACGCAGTCCCTGCTGATTATACCCTGGAGAGCGAACGTCCTTCCGTCAAAAAGAACTCAAGGGTAAAGGGAAGCATAGAGGTAAAGAGAAAATGTCACAGGCAGCGACTCTTAGCTCCCAAACCGAGCCCATTCCTTCCCGGGACTTTCAGAAACGGAAGAAGATAAGACAGAGCGCGAAAAGGCAAGTTAATCAGGTCATAATAGTGTTTTTCAACATCATGACGACTCATCTGGCTTCCCAATCAAATAGCGACGACAAGAAAGAATGGAACTTCATCGGCATGACCCATACTATATCCCAGACAAGCCATCCTCTGCCCCTGGCATATCTACCAACGATATTGATGCCATACCGGTCGTCCGTCTTGACGATCTCCCACCATTATCACAAGGTTCGCTCAAGTGACAATCTCGCGCTTCCTACCCAAAACTGACATTACTTCTCATTGACAAAGTTGCGGAACCCCAATATCCCAGTCTGTTGCGGGACTCTGCGTCCATCGTTCCCTCCGAGCCCTTCGTAGTCGATAAAAATGGAGAAATGCCGGACGGCGCAACCCTCCACCACCCACCTTGAAACCAGACCCTGACCGCCAATGGTCTCCCGCTCTCTCGATACTACCCTCAGGTGCTCTCATCATTTCCGCTTACGTGGTGGAGGACGAGATTCCTCGCACGAAAACCCCAGAACCATTAAGGTGAAACGCACCAAAAAGAAGGGGTATCGTCTTCAAAGTCAAAACGGACAGTCGTGGAATGACAAGCGAACGTAGTTAACTGTAATAGGAGTTCTTTTTTAGCACTACAACTCGTACAGTCCATCCCGAGACACATTAATTGACTTTGATACATCGTAGTACGTGCAACCAGGGTGAGGCGTCGTCTTCGTGATGGTATGAGGAAAGATAATGTAACCCATAGGGTAGAGTTAATGAAGTTCAGGTAAGAAAGCTATTTATCGATCATCTTCAACATGCTCCACCGAGTCCACAATTTCATTCACTAGCTCCATTGTGACACCGGGTATCGTCCGCTCAGCCTCCGTAAACGCCCTCTGCAGAGCGCTCAAAGCGATGCGGGCTTCCTGTGTGGACACGCGGGGGAAAAGCTATGAATAAAAAGAAAATCAACGAACTGAACCCGAGTTGATTTAAGCTTGTCTTACGGAAGCTATGGCAGGCAAAACGACGGAGTCCAGCATGGTTGTGTCAGGTAAATCATCCTCAGGAAGACGATCCTCGAGATCGTCGTATTCATCTGACGGCTCTCGTTGTACACCATTCCCTTCATTGCCTACAAGTCCATGACGGACAGTGGCCTGTTGGTCAGCCCTGCGAGTCGAACTTCGTTCTGATGAAGACAACGGTTGAATGCCTGCCGCCCTGGCCGTGCTAGAGGAAGAGGCGTTGTCCGTTTCCGTATTAGGTGCCCTCCTTGGGCCACTGGGGCCCGCTATGGAGGCCCCTGACCCTGAGGATCCGCGCGAACGTGAAGTCTTGTTGTAATCCCATGTCAATGGTGGACCAGAAACCTGGACACTACCAGCACGTCCTATGGTACTCGGCCGCGCTGAGCTTCTGACCGTGCCGAAATCCCACAAATCTTCGGGATCAGTTGTAGCGGGTCTGGAAACAATAAGCTTTTCGTATATTTTGATAAAGAACCTCACTGACAAATCCTCAAGCCTGTCCTGCGTTTCCTCCTCGAGGCGTTCCCCTCCTTCAGCTTTCCACCGCTCGTGCCTCTCGATCAACTCAGTGAGGTAATTAGTTTTCTTTGCCATTCGGATGAACTTATGCTTGAGCAATTCGCGAGCGGTTGGACGCTGTACAGAATGGGGATGAATTCCTCAAATACAATGACCAAACTTACCTCACGGGGATCTCGTTGAAGGCAAAATGAAACAAACTCCTTAAAAGTCTTTGAAAACATGCTGTCGAGCTGTGGAGGTGGATTCTTGGGTATCAAAAACAGGACCTACACATACGGTCAGGACATGGATTGAGATCGCAGCTACATAAACATGCCTTCATAGGATGGAGCTCAGCATAAGGCGGCTCACCCTTCGCCAATTCTATGGCAGTGATTCCAAGACTCCATATATCGGCTTTATGGTCATAGCCGCTTTGCTTGATAACTTCCGGCGACATCCAGTACGGTGTGCCTACAAATGTGTTCTTCTTCGCGGATAATGTGCCGGACAACTGCCCAGAAACACCAAAATCGGCCAGTTTCACTTCGACCCCAGCGGAAAGAAGAATGTTTGCAGCTACGGCAGGAACACTATGTTAAGCAGGAGAAGCGAAATGGCACGACTGGTTTACCTTTGATGTCACGATGCAGTTTTCCTTCTGTATGGAGATATTCCAGTCCGCGAAGTAATTCCCGGATGATGATAGCAATGTACTCCTCTCGAAAGACACCCGGCTTCATCTGCGCAAAATGTTAGGAATTAACGGGAAATGAGTTTCAAGGAAGGCCCACAAGATCAGAGCAGGAACCGCCTGAGCAGTACCTGCAAAAGACAGTCAACGATTGAGGAAGCGTTGTAAATGGTGCGACAGTACTCCATGACTATCCAGAGGTGGGATCCCTTGAGGTATGAACCGTGATACCTGCACACATGATCATTTGGACCAGATATAGTAAGAACGAAAAGACATACTTTGTGACATGCGGAGAATCGAGTTGAGACAGTATTTGAATTTCTTGCTGGATATCCTCAATCTCGTCCTCGGCACTCTCAAGGTCAATGATCTTGATCGCTACTGTCTTCTGGGTTCGCTTATCGTATCTAGATGCAGGAGTAAGTACTACGCGCGGAAACGTGTTAGCGAGCAGAGTACCCCTTGAAAACTTCGCCAAACGAGCCCTTGCCTAAATTACAACTCAGCTCACAAAAGCTGACTCGCGACAGTGAGAAAAAAACGCACCGATCCTGTCCTGCTTTACATAGAATTCTTCGGGGTCCGAGCGGTGAGAGTCCTAAATTTGACAGCGATGGGAATGTACGTAACAATGGAGCTGTCACTGCGGAGTCTCACCATTGATGAACTGAACTAGTTGGGAAGAGGGTATACGTGAGGGTTACAGTGTGGTATGAAAGTTCCAGATCGAGAGATAACCAGAGTTGGAAACAAAAAAAAGGTGTGCTAAAGGGAATAGAGAAAGAGGGGATCAAAGGAGAGGACGGCGGCAGAGGAAGTATTATAGTACTCTGGCAGACTTGGATGCACATGGCGGCGGCGGGCGCGGCACTGCGCCTCTCATTCCGCTGTCACGTGCCTCTCACGGCTAACGCCATTTCAGATGCGCCTCTCGCGGCTTCTCTGGCAACTCTGGATCATCCAACCCGCCTCCTTCCTTCTCCAACCCTCCAAACCCGAGGCCCGTTACACATTGCCTTGTCTCTGACTGAGGACTGCTCTCCATATCTCCTGCTGGAGATCGATGTCGCTTCGATCGTCGGGAGCGTGTCGGGGAGGACCCGGGTAGCGTCAGCCCGTAGTGTCGAATAATGAGCCCCAGCAGGACAATGAGTGCGAGCGCGAGCAAGCACGCGACGACGACGTGGAGATAGTCTTCGTAAACTGGATTGTCAACTGGCGGCTGCTTCAATGGTCTCGCGATGACGATCGAGCCGTCCTCCGTTGGATATTGTACATACGAGTCGTGCCAAGCGGGGCCGTGCGTGCTGGACGGGATATCAGCACGGGGAAGGAGTTGAGAGAAGAAAGGTAAGGGGGAAAAGATACTGTACGACTGTTCATCTTGAATCGTTGACATCCTTTACGCTGCAGCTGCAATGTCGTACTGTTGTCGAGGAATAGGGAATGGGGACTTGGACGTACACCAAAACTACGCTGCAATAAAGACCATCTCCTCTGGATGTCGCCTGGCAGTCTGGTAATAATTTGAACCGGTCAATTTCGCAAGTTCTAAAACCGACCAACGGTGGATCTCCGTACTCGATCCTGTTGCCGACGCGACTCGGAGATGTATTCGAAGGATGATCCAACTTCTCATATTCAAAACAAACCCACAAGCCATATAGACTACGAGTTCGCGTTCTTCCCGCTATATTGCAGATAATGTAAGGTCCACCATATGGCGAGCCTGTGGCCTTGTGGGATTGGAGCCCGACTGGTGGTATAATAGGTAATGACACACGTAAACGACAAAGCCAGAACAGCTCAGTAGCACCCTTTTCGACAGTTAGACCAGTTGGGTGAAAGGATACCAGAACGATTACTGGAGACCGTTCAATTCACGTGTACGAGACGCCTGCTAACGTCTCCTGCTATTGAAATACATCGGAATAGCTGAGTGTGTTGACGGCGGACTCGTATATTACTCGAATGTCATAAGAGATAAATCAAATTCCACGACAGATGCAACCAGCCTTACACATGCCAAGTTATGCCGCCTCTTCCCGGAGGGGAAGACAAGCCCAAATCAACTCGACAGGGTAATCACACTCCGAATATTGTACAACTGAATGCAAAGCAGCTACCACTTGAACTATGGACATACAGGAAAGGCCTTACAAGCATTTAGCCAGCATAATGTTCCGTAGGTAAGCCGTGAGTCGTATTTCGTCAGTGTTGCCGTGATGAGATGTAAAAGTAAATCAATCAAACATGCTTTCGATGCTCCTGTCGTTAAGGTATAAGTGAGAGAGGTGGGAGGAAAATCATTGTGCTGACCGGGATATGCGTCGTCTCGTGGTCGACATGGACGAATGCTCTCCCAACATTCGGTAATACCTCTATCTTGTCCTGCAATTGTTGGCTTATATCATGCGCCTTCCATAACGGTGTGTTCGCGTCCATCACGACGTCAACTTCGACAAAATAATCCTGCAGGCAAAAGTCATCAAGTATCATGGCATCAGGTAAAGAGATGCCAAACGAACAGGGCCACTCTGAAAAAAAGGTTTAATCAAGCATCGTAAGAAAAGACATTGAATTTACACACGTGATAAGCGCGAACGGTATCAATTTTCTCGATTCCGTCGCTGAATATCACGGCCTTGTAAATGATAAGCTGAAGGAAATCATGAGGCGCAGATTTCCCCGCCAAAAGCTCAAATTGAGCGTAGATAGTGCGACTCCAGGCCATAATAATCCCGATAGCAATCTTCCCATTAAATCAGCTACGTGGCGGCCTGTGAGACACATCACCTACGACTATTGCTCCAATCGGATCCAGATCTAGATTACGCGGGTCACTAAATGTGAGGACTCAAAAGTGAAAGCATACACCAAGCCAGTTTGCTGCCTCCAGCTGACATGAGGAGACCTGAGCACTAGCATTAACGTTCAATCCTGAGGGACACAAACGAGAAATCTCACCAAAAGAGTAAAGAAACAAGTCGTTGCGGTGATCTTCCCAGAGCACCTCAACCTGGCTTGACCTTGAACGTAATGAGTAACAGTACAGAAAGAGAATAAACTTGACGCCTTCGAGTTGGTTGATTAGCGCCGATAAAGTGGGTTGGGTTGGGCAGCCCTACCTAATGCGGCACCAACTGCGACGATGGAGGGTATATGAAACTTGTTTAAATCCTTGTTATTGTGTTTGAGAAGTTCCCGCAAAGACTCGACGATCACGACAAGGTTAACGGACCCCATACTAAGCGCAAGTCATGACTAGCTCGGCGCATTGAAATGAAACAACATTCGCACAGAAACCCTGAAGAAGAGAGATCAATGCGGTTCGTAAAATGCAAAAGATGAGTCATACCGTAAATTACATTGCCTATGGTTTCCAAGCGCGCGCCACCCACCGGCCACTTATTGACGTCCATCCTGCTCGATTTACGATGTAGGAAGTAAAGAAGGAAATTGCTGCCGAAGTCGAATACGGAGTCGATGCCGGTAGCTATGAGCGACAGGGACCCTGATGAGACAGCACCATACACTGTCCAAAAGTTAGTCAAAAGGATGGGGGACAACTGTTATAGGAAGCACTAACTTTGTAGTACTGCGAGGGAGGCATTGGCGATGAGACTCGCGCGCACCGCAATCTTAATCTTATAATATTTAGTTACATCGGCCGTTAGTACGAGAGGCAAGCGCTTACGGGGAGACGAGCGAGATTCTCTTCATTCCTAGCATCCTCTATGTGTTCCTCCATGGGTTTTAATAGAGAAGCAATAAGCTACGGGTGAATATTAGCGAGGTGCAGACATGAAAAACGAAGAGAGATACTGACATCATTCTGTTTTCGATAATATTTGGCGAGGCCCTTGCCATGCTTGCGGCTGCGGAGCTCAGCAATTTCTGCCTCTGACTTGAGACCATGACCGAAGTTGTAAGGATCGCTAGAGGTTGTTATATGTGGTGTGGTTGGACTCTCTGCGTCTGTATCCGCCGCATGGTCTAATCTTCTTAGATCAGTTACCACTGTGTCGGGCAACTGCGGAAGGTCACAATTAAAGATGGCAAGGTAAGAAATTAAAGACTACAGACCGCCAGAGACGGATGCGACCTGTCATTACCTGAAGAGAAGACTGAAAGGTGAGTGGAAGCTGTATGCTTTGGCTTGTCGTTTAATTCGAAACCCATCTTTCTCTGCTCTCGACGATTTTCTCGTGAGGAGCAAGAGAGCGCCGAGGGAACGGTAGAGACGGAGAAGATTACAAATCAGGCTATTTACAGGTTCCGAGTGTTTGGTCTAAGTTGTCGGGCCATGCTCATCCTCCTCGCACTCGGCCTTGTCACGTACGTATAACACTTGCAACTCTTCACCATTCACCATCTCACGCCAAAGTTGCACATTAGTCTCTTCTCTCTTAGCCTGTGGCTTTTATTATCATTGGGCAGGCCTTTATTTCGATCGTTGTGGGACCTTATGGTTGCCAGCGCTCGCTCCAATGTCGGCATGAATCCTCGACGATATCGACGTTTCGCTCCGGAAGGGGAGATATGGGAGATGGAAATTCGAGATAGGTCTAGTTGAGGACGTCAGGCCAATGCTCACTCAGTCCGATACAAAAGTTTACGGCTGGAGCAGTGGAAATCTAAACCCCTTGATCATTATCTGAACCCACGAGGACCCGTGCTTTGGTTCTAACGGATGTCATCCGGCCATTCGTTTCAGCATATAAATATCGACATCTTGCCCACAAAGGGAATATGTGGGAGATGGAAATCCGAGAAAGGTGCAGTTGAGTACGTTGAGCCAATGCTCGCTCTCAGTCCGTGGAAATCTAAACCCTTGATCATATCCGAACCCACGAGGATTCTGTTCTGACTAGACCGATATCGACCCGACCATTCATGATAATTCTTCATGAGATTACCGTCCTGCTCTTTACTTCTACTCGCGTCGTTGGTCGTATCGTCGTCATCGCTTTCTGCTCTCGCTGCTCCTGTAGGTGATGGCGTAGAGGACTCGTCGGCCTATGGCCCTCCAGCAGTTCAGCTGGCAGTTCGGCTAGCTAACTTAATAGCGATGACAGTAAGCTCCCCCAGTTGCACACACCACCACCTTCCTCTCTAACGCTGCTACAGATCATCTGCAAACCAGGAATCCTGTCGACAAAGTCCCGAGTACCTAACACTGTAGTAAGCAAGGAGGCGAGGCCCTAGGAAACTTTTCGGTAGCGTCGCAGGCTTGTATCAGACCATGGCGGCGTGAAGCCCCTTCTACTTTTCAGCCACTTTACTTGAAATGTTTCTGGTTCCTGCTCAATACTGTGTTTCATTCATCGCGATGTTTTCTGTTACGTCGTGGTATAGCCTCGACATGTCGAGTCTTTCTTCGATTGTGCAAGGCTTGGAGGTTGTCATTCCCTGTCAGCATCGCCCATTTTACAACTTGCACCTCTGCGTCCCTTCAAGTTTGGTATGACAAAAAGCAGTCTTTGCCTAGCTCGCACTGCCTGGTGCCAGTGAAGAGATGTACCGCAAAGTTTGATGAACTTAGATGAGCCGTGCTACGTACACGGCAGGCTGAGCCACTCAGAGCCCAAAACCATGCTATTCGCGAGGCTTTGTACAATTGCATTCTAAGTACGGAGAGTTAAGAAACTAATTCAGCAGGATTCTACAATTCTCGCCCCTATTCGGTCAATGACTTTCTTCCACGTGGCATAATCTATTATGATTCGGCTTCTTAGTCACCGCGACCGTGACGCTATATTCACCGACCAAGTACCGTCAATCCTCCCTAATATACGTTCCGGCCATTCAATGATTCAGATATATCACTGTACTAGTGGCGTCTTTCGATGTGTGACTATTGGCCACCATGGGCTTTGAATTCTAAGACGAGATGGGCGGTAAGTTCATATTACTTACCCCAGCAGCACCCCAGTGTGTATCGATTTTTGTTGAGGCTCTTTCTTGATAGTGATATTGGTTGCGCTTACCCGCAGGTTTGTTGGGGCGAGTTGCGATGTTTGTAAAAGAAAAGACACTGTCGAGCCACATAATGGCATTGCAAACACGATTAGAATGCGATAAATTTTTGGATGGCTGTATATATTCTTGCGATATATATGTGCGAAGTCATGGAGAGATGGTCGCCTGCATCTCGAATTTCAAAAGTTGGGACGATTTGTACATGTTTGTTTTGAGGAGCAACATTTACACGTTCAACAATGGCTCAATGTAATCGATGCAATGCCCCTCTCGCTAACGCAACCTCTCGTTCGCGGACACTGCACCGACTTCATTGTCCCAAAAGCAAACCCATGAAGTATATACAGCCTGCTGATCAGATGTCTAGAAAAGCTAGAAAAGCGGCTGCTCAATTGTCAAAATCAAGGGCCGATTCGAGGCGTTCTAGGGACAAGGTACATCTAATTCTATTTCGTGCTATGCTTAATAATGATAAATTATTGATCCCTAGGTAGGAATTGAAAGCATTGAACTCAGATTCAAATGATGCTACTATGGACGCTTGTATGGACGTAAATGTCGTTCCGGAGGAGAACTCGTTTGATAACATTACAGTGGGTGCTATTTTCATCATATTTCGCATAAACTGAAAGTTATTGTGTAGGAGTACACTGATGATATCATACCTGCAACGCACCACGGAGTCCAGAACCTTGATGTGGACATCCGGCAAGTCGCTGGCCCTTCTGCAGTGAGGATGATCTGATTTTGAGAATATCACGACTCGCGTACAACTCTCATAACATCTCTCGTCTATGGGCCCGAGACTAGTTCTTCAGCTCCGAGTGTTTGGTTGTGCTCCATGAACACTATCTTCCTCCTCTCACTCTGCCTCACCGCGTACGTATAACTACTATTACAACTCTCCACGCATTCCCCATCCGCCGTCAAAGTCGCACATTAGTCTCTTCGCTCCAACTTCGCTCCTACTTTGTTGTGGCTTTCGTTATCATTGGGCAGACATTTATTTCGATCTTTCTGGGACCTTGTGGTTGCCTGCGCTCGCTCCAGTACTGGCCTGAATCCTCGGAGATATCGACGTCTCGCCCACAAAGGGGAGATAGGAATCTGAGATAGCTCCAGTTGAGTACGTTGAGCCAATACTCGCTCTCAGTCCGTGGAAGTGGAAATCTAAACCCGCTGGTCACTATCCGACCCCACGAGGATTCTGTTCTGATTAAACCGATATAGACTGATATCGACCCGACCACATGATCAAACTGCAGTGGAGACCTTTATAAAATTCTCAATGGATGAGCTCGAAACCTACACCTCTACCCCGATCCCCGGGCCCACTACTCGAGTCGCACTTCATGAGATTGTCGTCCAGCTCTTTACTTCTACTCGCATCGTTGGTCGTATCGTCGTCGTTTTCTGCTTTCGCTGCTCCTGTGGGTGATGGCGCAAGAGACTCATCGCCTATGTCCCTCCAGCAGTTCGGCTAGCTCAAGCAAACAGTGAGCTCCCTAGTTGCACCCACCACCACCTTCCTCTCTACTAACACCGCTACAGATCATCTGCAAACCAGGGATTTTGTGGACAAAGTTACTGCACTTTTGGCAGTGCCACCAGAACTCGCAAAGCTATTCCAGATATCCTCCATGCTATATCTCAGGCGGCCGAGCACCAAGGCGCGCCTGTCGTTGGCCCTAATCCTCCTAGTCAGCCTTCGCTGCCATGTGGTCACGCAAGACGTCAAGTGACTGCAGGATCGGGCAACGGTCCTGAGCCTCCCGAGTACCGTCCTTTGCCCCCGACCCACCCTAAGCCCCGTCTTTTGGCCAGTGAGGCCCACCTGGTCGTGGTGTCCATTTTCGCCGTACTTGCGCCGTTTCATTAGATTTTCGTCCTATTGTTCATTAACGATTCGACATGTACTATAGTCAGTACAATACTGTTGCAGTGCACCGTACGTCTTGTTTGACACCATTCTACTTTCAGCCACTTTACTTGAAATGTCTTTGGTTCCTGCTCAATACTACTGTGTTTTATTCATCGCGATGTTTTCTGTTACGTCGTGGTATATATGATAGCTCGCTGTTGAGGAATCACATAGTACGCAGCGAGACCAACTTGAGCCTCCTTTATGTGTTCGGTCTCGATTGATAGCCTCGACAGTCTTTCTTCAATTGAGCAGGGTTTGGAGGTTGTCGTTCCCTGTCACTCAGCGTCGTCCACGTCAACAAATTACAGCGGACAGAGTAGCGTTTCATCCGTCACCGACATGTTTTTGGCTGAAAAATGGGGCCTTAAGGCATCTGTATCAAAAAACACGACGTTTGGCACCGGCAAGCGACCACGGTCAGTTGCGCCAGTCTGAGGTATCCTGCAATTGGGACAGTAAGAGTCGTCCCATAAGTTGGCTGTCACTCTGACCGCCGTCCTCAGTAGTACTGCTGCCAGTGCGAGTATATGTATTTTACAATTTGCTTCTCTGCGTTCCTTTAGTATGACAAAAAGTATGTCTTCGCCTAGCCCGCAATAATGTGCCTGGCTTGGTGAAGATGTACCAGCAAAGTTCGACGGGCTCAGATGAGCCGTGCTACATACACAGTGGGAACCAGGATTTTCTTCCACGTGGCATTCTTACAGTAATGATCCGATGTGCTTCTTAGTCAACGCGACCGTGACGCCATATGCACCTGCAACACACGGAGTCCAGAACCTTGGTGTGGACATCCCACAAGTTGGTCGTGAACATGTCCTTGTCGCCGGCCCTTCTGCAGTGAGGGCGATACGATTTTGAGAATATCACGACTCGCGTACAACTCCTCTCGTCTATTGGTCTGGGCCCGGGACTAGTTCTTCAGCCCCGAGTGTTTGGTGCGCTCCATGGACACCCCCTTCCTCCTCGCACTCTGCCTTGCTGCGTACGTATACAGTAACTACTATTACAACCCTTCACGCATTCATTAAAGTTGCGCATTACCTTTATTTCGACCCTTGTGGGTTGCCACTTGCCAGCACTTGCTCTGCAGTAGTGCTGGCCTGAATCCTCGGATATATCGATGTCTCGCCCACAAAGCGACGATACGGGTGATGAAAAATCCGAGATAGGTCCAGTTGGGTACGTTGAGCCAATTGAATGCCCGCTCTCAGTCCAATACGTAACCTTACGGTCGGTTTGAACAGTCGAAATCTAACTGGGCATTATCGGAACCCACGAGGGTTCGTGTTCTGGTACGACATTGACCCGACCAGTCTTTTTAGCTCTCAAATGCATAAAATTCGCAATGGATGAGCTCGAAACCTACACTTTCACCCCGATTCCTACCACTCGAACCATTCTTCATGAGATTACCTTCCAGTTCTTCACTTCTACTCGCATCGTTGGCCGCGTCGTCGTCGTCGTCTTCGTCGTCGCTTTCTGCTCTCGCTGCTCCCACGGGTGATGGCACAGAGAGCTTATCGTCATCGGCTCCAGTTCCGCAACCTCCCGCCCCCCCAGTTGCGCCGCATTTCCCAATTCCGCATGGTAGCGATGACACGGTGGCTCAACCAGACGGTGCGCCCACCAGTTGTATCCACCACCTTCCTTTCTAACACCGCTACAGGTTATCTGCAAGCCAGAAGTCTTGTGGACAAAGTCACTGCACCTTTGCCAGTACCACCAGAACTCCTCAAAGCGATTCCGGATCTCGTCCACGCTATAGTAGACCCTATCATTGGCCCAAGTGCCCCGAAGGCGCGGGCGGCGGAACCACTTGATGTCGTGAAACAGTTGGTTCCCGGGAAGACTTTGCGGGCGGAAGGCGCAGATGAGGCCGGAGTGGATGGTGCCTCTGAGGATTCGGCTTCCATAGCTTCAGCGGCCGGGAGTCAAGACGTGCCTGTCATCGCCCCTAATCCTCCTGCTGGTTGTTCAAATCCGCCTTCCCCGCGAAGTGGTCCCGTCAGACGTCAAGAGCCTGGGGCAAGTAATGGAGAGTCAGGAGCCCCTCTCGATCCTATCGATTCATTTCCGCCTCCCGCGCCAATTGGTTCCACCGGAGACGTAGGTGGTAGTCCCGGTGCAAACGTAGGTATTAGCTCTGGTGGAGATGAAGGTGTTAGTGCTGGCGCAGACGTGGCTTGTATTGGCTAAGAGTCGAGAAGTAATGTGCTTTCGCCTCTTCCCCTCAGATTCCACCTTGTTCAGCAGGCCCACCCGAGATGAGGCCGATTTTGTCCATACTCGTGCCGTTTCATTTGATTTTCGTCCTATTGTTTAAAACATCTTGATATGTAGCATAGTCAGTGCAATATTGTTACAGTACACCATGTTTTGCTCGGCATCGTTCTTGTTTTTTTATTTACTACCATCCTTTGCATTTTTCGTTCCTGCGCACATGGGTTTTATTCGCCGAAACAATAGTATACGTGGAACATGCTTTCATGGTACATGATAGCTCTGCTGCCGGAGACCACACCACATGCAACACGATTAACTTGAGCCTTCCGATTGTCTTCGATTTCAAGGGACGTGAATTCTAGTTTCATCGGATTAGAGAAGAGCCTTGACGCCATCTTTCTTGTGCATGGCTTGGAGGTTGTCGTTCCCTGTCAATATCGCATATCTTAACAAACTATAGCGGACAGACTGGTGTCTCACGCACCGCCAATATGCTTCTGATCTGGGTATTGGAGCATCGGTGTCAAAGAAACACAGACTCGGATGTGGCATAGGGTAAAAGCTCACTGATGAAGATACTTGGCACAGTCCGCTGGTTTGTCAGCTGTGAGAGGTATCCCTGAATGTCAGGGCCGTCATCACGGAGATCCAGCCTAACGGTGCCGATGCACCCCAAAAAGTTAGCTTTACCGTAACCGCCGTGCACAAGGCACAAAAAAAAGCACAGACACGCACTCCAGAACCTTGACATGTAGATCCGGGAAGTTCGTCGCGAACAGGTCCTTGGCCCTTTTGCAGTAGGGACAATACGATTTCGAGAAGATCACGACTCTATTTTCTGCGATGGTTTGCTGTGTCACAGTGCCAGCAGCGCGGCCCAACGACGGCCACCTGATTTTTGAGTAAAACGGAGTTTCCTCCATGAGTCATAAACTGGTAGCGAGATTAATGCCCACCGTAACGAAATCCTTGACGGCCATGTCCTTGAGTTGTCTTGAAGAAGGGTTGGACGAAGAGGCTGCCGATGTGGAAAAGAGGGCGGAGAATAGGGAGAAAGCGCGACGCGAAGTCATGGTTTACGGCAAGGAGCAAAGTACTGTACGTGGAAGGGCGAGGCCTCGTCCCGGAACGATGGGATGGCGGCTATCACACGTGATCGAAGATCGCTCCTGCCAATGAGCGGCTTTCCAACCACAGTGACCGTCAGATAGTTCGTGAACGAGATAGGGAGTCGCGACCGTGACGGGGGGCGTCCTGGACGCCCTCGGGAACCGACGCGACGACACTGAAGAATACGCCGCGCTTACAGAAACTAGGCCTGACCTTAGCCGCTCAGCGGCCTTAACCACGGGGTATTTCGACTCCGCGGAGTGGTACTGTACTGTACTGTCCGCCGCTCAGCTCCTACAGTACAGTAATACAAACTCAGGAGCCAACTTTGCATACGTGCACACACTTCATAGTTAGTGCCTGTCCTATCCAACTACAGTATGTCGATCGCAAGATGCGTGAGCAAAATTATGGACCGCATCGCGCCTCTCACCCTCGCCGAAAAATGGGACAATGTGAGTTCGTTCTCATCCATCGTTCACAGGGCCTGAGTACCGTTACCGTTGTACTAATAGCAGTGCATGCACTGGCATCATTAGGTCGGACTACTGTTAGGTCGTTCCCGTTCCTCGTCAACTAATGAAATGATGGCTGAGGACAACTTATGGAATCTCTCCAACAGAGGCACCGTATCAACAGCAACAACAGCAACAACAACAGCAACATAAAATCTTACTGACAATTGAGTGAGTTATCTCAATCATAACTGGCACTAGGAGTCGTTGCGGTCTATCTGAGCTGACTCCCCTCTGTCATGGTCGAGAAAAGCCTGACCACGCGCGTCGCCGACGAAGCGCTATCGCTGCCCGCATCTATGATCATAACCTACCACCCACCCATCTTCAAACCCCTCTCTTCCTTAATACTATCCAACCCGATCCAAGCATCTTTATTGCGCTGTGCAGCCGCGGGAATCTCTGTCTACAGTCCACACAGTGCACTGGACTCGGTTCACGGAGGTATCAATGACTGGCTTGCGTCCGGCCTCGGCAGTGGCCGTGTGGATCTCATTGGAGATGAGCACCCTTGTGGAAGAGGCGGCTCGGGGAGGCTTTTGAAATTGGATGAGAAGACTACTTTGTCAACTCTTCAGGAAAGAGTCAAGAAACATTTAGGTCTAACTCAATGTTTGTATCACACTGACTCTTTGCTCTTTTTACTTGATCAAACTGAGACGCTCTCCATGCCCTGCACAGTACAAGTGGCACTAACGACAGACAGCCCTAATAATGAAGTTCATTCAGTGGCAATCTGCGCTGGATCAGGAGGGTCCATGTTGTTCGGAGTGGACGCCGATGTCTATTTCACTGGAGAAATGTCGCATGTAAGCTAGAACCCGACGATTAAGCGGTTCTCGGATCAAACTTATATATAATACCCCCAGCATGAAGTTCTCGCCGCTGTGGCATCTGGAAGGAACGTTATATTGTGTATGTCCTCGGATCGACCTCTTCGAAAAGAATTCTAAGAAGTTCCTTTTAGGCGGACATACGAACACAGAACGCGGCTACCTTCCAGTTCTGGCTTCCAAATTGCGATCGGAACTCGAGAAGCTTGATGGTGACGAGAAAAAGTATGAAGCGGCAAGCATTCACATTAGTCAAGAAGACAGACATCCTCTGGACTTTGTATAGTCATGGTGGAGCTCTCTAAACATAAATATACTTGTGGACCATCTCGGTAACAATTCTTGCGGATACGTGCCTATCTACACCTATCGGTCGACTTCTCTGTAACCAAAAGTAAGACCCGAGTGAAGGGGGAGATTGAAATCACTTGCCCAAACACGAGATCCATGGTCCCGATAATGGCAACGACGTCCGCAATGAAGTGCTGAAAGTATAGTATTAGTCACGAATTTACCGATAACGGGCTGTCTTACATCTGAAAATAAATCCACAATTAGTCATTTATTACATTCATTGCGTCAAGGGTACTCACGTCTCATCATGAAATCGGCGCCAGCGAGATGGGCGAAGCCAGGGGCGCGGATACTGCACCGATATGGCCGATTGGTCCCGTCACTATGGAAGTGAAAGATGAGGCGTCCGACAATAGTCAGATGCCAGTCTTGCGTGACTCACGAAACCAAATAAACGGCCATCTCTCCTTTGGGTGCTTCGATGGCTGCGTACGTTTCTCCTGGGGGCACGGAAAATCCCTCGGAAAAGATCTGTAGAACCACTGAATAGACGATCTCGTCAGAAAGAGGGGAAGAAGTTCTTACCTTGAAATGGTGAATGAGGGATTCCATGCTCTCCTTCATCGAAGCACGTGGAGGGGGAACCAATTTATGATCATCGACCTTAACTGGACCGGTTGGAATCTTGTTCAGGCACTGACGATGCCGCTTTAGTTGCTCGAAAGCTACGCATTATTCAAATTACACATACCTGACTGATAATCCGCAACGACTCTCGGAATTCTTGCACCCGACAGAGGTATCGGTCATAACAATCTCCGTTCTTGCCGATGGGAACATCGAACTCGACCTAGGCAGGATAAGGACAAACAAACACAAGCAAATTCAGGAGTCGGAATGCGCACCTCGTCATACTTGTCATACGGGGCGACCTTTCTCAGGTCCCACTTGATGCCGCTGCCACGCAGCATGACGCCAGAGAAGCTATAATCAAGGGCCTCTTGCGCAGTTACCTTCCCTATACCGACCGTTCTTTGTTTCCAGATTCGATTGCCAGTTACGACCTGTTCGATCTCATCGACGCGAGAACTGAATTGCGTAGCCCAATGGAAAATATCGTTGAGTAGGCCATGAGGAAGGTCAAACGCCACTCCCCCCGGACGGACGTAAGCGGCGTGCAGTCGGGCGCCGGACACACGTTCGTAAAATTCCATTAATTTCTCTCGCTCTTCGAATCCCCAGAGGAAAGGTGTGAGAGCGCCGACGTCCATTGTATGTGTCAAAACGGCCATCAGGTCTAGAACGAGTCGAAAAAAAAGTGATGGATGAGAAGACATCTCGTGCCTGCATTTAAACAAACACACGGTTGAGAATACGGGTAATTTCGCCGAACAGAGTTCGGATCCATTTCGCGCGTTCTGGAACCTCGATGTTGAGAAGCTTTTCCACTGCGAGCGAATAACAAAGCTCGTTTGTCACTGGGAAAGTGTCAGATCACGTCAGAGTCATTCGCGGTATCGTATAGTAAAGTAAACAAGGCGCTTACTCATGGAAACATAGTCCAGACGGTCAAAGTAGGGCAAAGCTTGAGTGTAAGTTTTGTATTCAATCAACTTCTCTGTGCCTCTGTGCAGAAGGCCGATGTGCTGTGGGAGGAGATAAACCATCTACAATGGATTAACTCGGGACAAGCACGTACTGGATCAGCTCGGAGGATCTCTTCTCCATTAAGTTCCAAGATAAGCCTTAGCACGCCATGCGCTGCCGGGTGTTGAGGGCTAGAATAATAGCGATTAGTGTGAAAGGCCACGAGATGAACCTTGCCAAAGCAGCGCACCCGAAATTAACTGGGGGAGGGAGGGGACAAATCGTCAGTCCAATGGACCTTCTTGCCCTCCGGCAAGACAAAATATATAACACCATATTTCCTCACCAGTGAAGTGCCTCATTTGCGCATCCTTCCGCGTTCCCGACTCTGCCAAAATCTCACTCGCAGAAACGCCCTGCAAATCCTCGGCTATGTGTCTGTTGAACACATTCTTGCCGCCAGGTGTTGTTGTTGATGACGATGACGATGATTGACTCTGTGGCGCAGCCTGAGCGAGAACTGAAGATGTAGAAGAGAAGAGGCGGCGTCGTGGTAAGGCTATTTTGTGAGCTAGCTGGCGACGCAACAATGCGCTAGCCATGTCGACGATGCGACGGAGTCAGGTTGGCGACAACAGCCGTGACGGTCTTTCCGCCGCCTTACGCGCTCTCCCACGCCGTGCAAAGTCGCGCTCCGGTTCATCCTCTACCCGCAACCCACAACAATCACCGACAATTCTCAATACACAACCCAATCACACACACGATATAAATAAGATACGGTCCAACACGAGAATTACGATACGATTCCGTAGTCGCCCGGCTCCCGAGACGACATGAGGACTCCCTCATCAGGGTTTGTTCGATATCACACCCATCAGCCTGCTGGAAAAATACATGACCCTGGCACTTGTCTCGTTTTAGCCGACGCAGCCCCATGTACAACACCATGCACCGAACAATGCGGCTAGAACTCTTTTGGCCGCCTGCCCCAATCCACGATTTTCGCGTTGGCGCAGTTCGGAGTACAATTGGCCGGACGTTTCGGTCTGGATGTCTGTCATATCCTGATCATGTGTCTTTGTCTGGCTCAAAACGTGGCCCCATCGCATTGATTTTTCCGGCGTTTCTCAGACTGCCTGAGTCCAGGTTTTCGAAATGGACCCCTGCAGGGTGCCTTCCTTCTAGACGTTTGATCTCACCCGATCTGGTCGTTTGCCCTTATTTGCAATTTGTCTCCAATTCTTAACTCTGTTGCTGTTGTGGTTGTGAGTCTTGTGACCCCAGCCAGCATGGCCTCGTCTGCCATTGATGTAATCAAAGATATAATCAAAGTGCTCTGGACAACGGCTCCGCTGCAGTCTCCCTGCAACCAATGATCTGATCCGGAGAACGTATTGGGACCCGACTAGTAGCTTATCAATTGGAGCAGTACACCTTGTGTGTGCGATTTAGATTGTACCCGCAGAATTGAATAGATGAGGAAGAACAGTGTTCGAAAATGTCCAGGTACATCAAAAATAAAGAAATCTTGGCATCATGTACACGCGGCATACTAAGGCATTAAAGGAAGGTAGTGCGTGATTAGAGATACCGGGATCACTGCCTCAATGTCCAAAAGTCCAGAGATCGAAAATCGGAAGACGAAAATCAAACGAAGACAGCACCTGCAATGATTCCTACGACCGCCGCCGCTATAGAACCAACGCTACCACTATTGATGTGAATTCCCAGAGCGCCATTTCCATTTCCATTTCCATTGAAACTGCTTCCAGAGGCGGAAGGTGCAGAGCTGCCCGATGACGACGACGATGCAGAACTACCCGAAGGAGTTGATGTGGATCCAGTTGCTTTAGCACTAGAAACCGAACCAGACCTGGAAAACGGTCATAAAGCGCAAGGCCAGGCAATAGGAAACACGCACGTGGACAGGCCAGATGCCGTGGATGATCCGGAACTGGTCGTAGTAACGGTTGCACCAACCGAGAATGCACCACTTGAGCCGATTACTTGATTGACATTACT
The DNA here is from genome assembly GCA_022884055.1 of Russula griseocarnosa. Classification (NCBI taxonomy): domain Eukaryota; kingdom Fungi; phylum Basidiomycota; class Agaricomycetes; order Russulales; family Russulaceae; genus Russula; species Russula griseocarnosa. Next base: position 723,548 of record JAGKRU010000004.1, read on the forward strand.
TTGGATTGAAGAGATTAAACACGACGCATACACAAAATGTTTCGTCGCTTACTTGATTTGGACAGCCTGGAGCGTATAAGTGTCACTGTACACAGCGTTAGCTTGAACATTAAGGAAGCGCAACGAACAATCTTACGCGGGCACGATAGGAAGCGTGACGGTAATTTGTCCGGATGAGGTCTGAACGTTATTCGCGAGAGCGAATGTGTTGTGGAAGTTGTTATTGGCCAACTCAAGGGAAAAGGTCGAGGGGTCGGTAGTGTCTTGGGACCAAGTGATCGTGACAGAACCCCCAGACGAGGGATTCTGGGAGGTCACCTGCAGGCTCGACAGTGCAGAAGCGAAAGTGAGGAAAAAGAGAACGCTGTGAAAAAAAAAGTGAGAAAGAAAATCGTGTGTGTGCAAAGAAACACGATGAGTACCTGAGGGCGGCGGCGGGATGCATTAGGTTGTACTGAAAACGAAATGTATGCTACGTGGTCTTGAGGGTAGAAAGAAAAAAGGTAGACGAGAGCTCGGGGAAAGGTTGGAAGTTGTTTATATTTGGCTCGCACGGTTGGCCAGGGCCGACGGCAGGCGACGGCAAGGCGAATACCAGACCATAGTCAGCCGTTCCGGTGATCGATCCAGGCAAATGCATAACCACGTTTGGCCCTAGTCACAGCCTCGCCGGGCTTTCCCGTCAAATTCGTGCCCACTCACCGTCCACCACGTCGTCCAACTGCCCAAGTAGGCACCTACGAGCTACCCATCACCCCGCTGCGGTCCGACATCAACCTTCTTCGCCACTACGGAAGGTGAAGTGGCGCGGTTACTCTAGTCATCCCCAAGATGAGCAGGGCATGCCCACAACCCACTGGCACGTAAGGAATCTGTATGTTGAGAGCAGGAGGTACTGTAATATGGCACTTACCCGTGGATCAAATTTCCCCCAGATTTAAAGCAACGTTCGAAATCGGAATATAAGGTCGCGATGTCACCAGTCGAGTACCCGAAACGCCCTGCATGCCTCCCGGTGCATGGATATTTGATGGATCTTGTTCGCTTTTCAACGCCTGGTAGGCGTTTCTTGTTCTCACGGTAAGATGGTCCGCCACCAACACCATGGATATGTGCGACGGTCACTTGCTACTCTTGAACAATGCTCGTCTTGTACACTGCACTGCTTCAAGCGAGTTCGAGTGTCCTGGCCAGCCCACTAGATGGCCGCCGGAAGTGGTTGAACCTTTGGCACTGCCAAATTCGACGTTACTACTTGATCGAAGGCTGGATCAGCGGACATCTTGAATATGTGAGCTAATTTTGTGGATGATCGGCCTCGTCTAGTATGTATTGTTTCCGCCCGCCTTCTTGTGCTATAACGAGCGCGCTTGGAGATCGGCAATACCATGCTAGGCAACCGATCTGGAATACAACAAAGTGAGACAACTTTGGGAGTTAATAAGTTAGTCGAGGCAAGTATTCACGCACTCATCGACTCATCAGTCCTGAACGTCCTGAACGCTTGAGCCTCATTCGTCAGAATACAGGAACTGTAGTGAGAATACGCTTGCAAGCAAGGCACTTCACGTCAATTCAACAAGGCCTCGGTGCCTTCCCATGGAATGCGCTTGGCATCCGATTAAGAGACGAATTAGGTCCGTGGGGACAGAAAGTTAGACTTTTCGGAATAAGACGGAGGGGGGCAGAAGATGGTATGGGGCATGGGACATGGAGAGAACAATGAGGGTGGCTTAATCGGATAGATCCTATCTCATATATCTGAACGAAATAGGCACCCAGGCAACATGTGTCCTTGTCATCATCCCGGCCGTTTGTTTTCTACGCCTCCTTTTGGCAACAGCTTCCGGGAATTGATCGATCCGTCCGCATAAACAACGACGTCACCCCGGTCCCGTGCAGCACCCAATTAATGACCCGCTCGTGAAACACAATATTACGCGGCGTAGTGTCTCCAACGTGTTCATAAATCGATGGCTGACCGCCACAACATTTTAACGGGAAGCAATCGATCATATAATGCTCGAAAAAAAAACATGGTTTTGATCAAATATGATACACGAATGGAGGTCCTAGGTTCGGAACTTCAGCTACACCCCTTCTCCGTGGTTTGTTTCTTGTGGAGAGCCGAGTCGTCGGACATTTGCATTAACATTACTACGATATGATCTGCGGAGCCTCAAAGGGCTGGTGGTAGTACAAAGGGGGAATCGCAATGCTATGTGTGTGTGGCATCGGTCTGAAACCAATTTCAAATGGTCGAGTCAGAAAACTCCAAGGGGTATGTGGAGTGGAAAACTGCGTACTACGGGCATGACGATGACGAGAGGAAACCACTTTCAGTGGCGACCACTGCTGAAAGGGCAATTTGGGGAGTGGGATCCACGATATCCGCAGTGACAACACTGTGGCGCGCTATAGTTCACGCAGGAACCCTCAATGTGTGGTCCTTCGCGTGTATGGGTGCCGGTGGAGTGTATTGAGTGACGGTGAAAGGTGATGGGCAAGGACATGAGTGGGACAAAAGTGTCCGAGACGGAGCAGGAGCAGGAGTAGTCGGTCTGGTATGCGGCGGCGTGCATAGTAGGATCGGTGTGAAATGGGTCTCTGGTGGAATGCAGCGACGAGGGCTCATCCGCGAGCTTTTATGTCCCGGGCCCATGGGCGATTTGTGGCCGCATCCACATATGGCCGGATCGGGAGGAAAAGGAAATAAAAAGGAACAGATGAGTTTGACCAGGATAATGGACAAGGATCAAGGAACGAGTTTTGAAAGAAGGTTTGGCCAGTGGGATGGATGTGCACCAGGTGCGTGTGGAGAAGACCCAAGGAGAGGTTAACCATATTCGGAGGTGTGCAAGGTGACCAGTTGGGAAGGGAATACAGTAAATTCAGAAAAAAACCGAATGGGTGACAACGCGCGTCACTTTACATTACTGGAAAAAGGACAATAGGACACGGAATGTGCCTGGATAGGGTGGCGCCCACCAGATTTCAAAAGTCACAGGGCAGAATACAGAAGGGCTGTAAACGGAGTCCGCCCGTATAGGCGCTTCCACATAGATGTTGGACGAGATTTCAATATTTCGAAATTTCGAAGCGCCATGCGGGGTCCCTTTGGAAGCCAGACGCTTGCCGATTCAACTAAACTTGAATGCGCCACATCATATGCTCTTTCTTATTTGTGTCAAGGCTGCCTCGAGGTGCACTGACACCCCCACCCGGCGGTCTGATAATCGCGCGCGCGCGTTGTCAACACGATCATAACAGTTGGTTCACAATGATGGTTGTTTATTTCATTTGCCCATGCTATACCGCAGTTGTACTAGCCTAGCCTTCGATGCAAGTCCTGACTGAACCCAATGTCGTCTATTTTGGATAATTCTTTTCCGATCCTCGCATCGGTTCTGCGGAAGCCACGGAAGAGAGTCACCGTGCAGGTACCCCGCCTTCAAATGTGAGGAGGATCACGGCGGCCAAGAGACATCACACGGCCAACATCTCGTCATAGATGGTGTACCAAATGCGGTTCTCGGGAGCACCTCGAAATTTTCGAAACGCCTTCCGCGATTTTCCTTCCGAAATTAGGAAGACGAAGCAACAACAACAACAACAACAACAACATCTTCCCCAGGCCGTGATTTCATTTCACTCCTCGCTTGTGCGACGCCAGCGGACATCGATGGCCCTACAGGGGTGGTCACGCAAGCATTGTTGTCAATCCGACTTGATCCCTTCCCGTAGACGCCTGCGGCCGCATTTTCTCGAGAAACTTGACGCTGGAGTAATTGCTGGGTTCCGAATCGAACGGGGTTAGGGCACCTGATTACCGCTAGTCCCTGATACCAAACACCCGGCGCCGACATGCTGCTCAGCCTCACAGCCTTATTATCCGAATTCAGCTCGCCCGCCGAAAATGCGAAATGCAGTACGATGGCACAATCGCGTTTGGAGTTGAACCACCAGCATGTTTTTTTAGGAAGAGGGTCCACACGTGCCGTTCACAGCAACCCGTGATTTGTCAGGAAAACTGCCGTTCCGTCCTGCGGCCGTGGAGCACCGAGAAGCGCTGGTGACTTTCTTTTATCTAGTTCCTTTAGAGCTAGCCGCCATCTCCCGGCTGTAAGAATGCGTTTGGAGCACCTACACGGTACCATCTGACTCCGGTTTTCCGGCGTGGAAACCGGTTTCGAATATCAGAAAGGTGCGTGTAGAATCCAATTGTGGTCTGCTGGTGTTGGTGCTTCCCTTATCTGATCCTTGCCAGTTGTGATTGCTTAGAGCTGACTGGTGACACTTGCGGTGTTACATTGCGAATCTTTTGAAATCCAGCAGATATGGGGAGCACCTGAGCGACCCGCGCGCCACTGCCCCTGACACAAGAAGGTTTGCCTTGGGGTCACGCGGCCCACGAAAGTCTACTGGTATGGTCTTGGCGACTTTTCTTCAGAATGCTCTTTGAAGCCAGGAAAAGGTTTGAGCCGTACTCGAGGTGAACGCCTTTAATGATTCAAGCTATTAGCTTGTGCCTGGATCCCGACGAATCAAGTTAATTGAAATGAAACCCCCCATGCCCGGGACGTCCCTGTGGCTATTACATATGCAGCGCGATCTGTCGGAAGTTCTGGCCTTTCTGGCCTCCAGTTGTTTGGCATTGACAGATCTTATTCAATGTGGCTCATAGTCGTACCGAGAACATAGGTGCAGTGCCTGGCCTGGCCAGAGTCAGTTAAGGACCCGTCTTGACATCGGTGATAGTTAGATGCATGTTTGTCGCCACAGTACTACAATGTGTGCCGACCGTTCGGGAATTGTTCTATGGGGTGGAAGACTGCCGGAACTAGCGTGGTGGTGAGTGCCGTATACTTCTGGAACTCACAGACCTTGATTGGAGTCGGGCATCTACCTCACCGTGTCCACCCAAAAGTGGGCTGGGCCGCGGTGCTACTATAGATATGCCTGTTCACGTCATGTGACCCAGAGGAGTAACATACGGCAACATCTGAGAGTGCGATTGATTGCGGTTCGGGGAAGAGACCGTGACCGCGGCTTTTCTAAACTGTGTTCTTCAGAACGTCCCAGAAGTCATGCAGCCACCGTCTAAGGCTTGGCCGAAACTGCTCGGAAATGAAGGGGACCTCTTCGATACACCTGACAGCTGTCAGATCTGGCCAGAAGCATCTGTCACATCATTCCGTCAGTCTTGCAGAGCCCCCAACAGTAAGGTCTTGTGACTAGAACTTCTTTCCCCCCGCTTTGCTTGACTAGGGATCAAGATGGAGAGCTTAAATATAAAGAATAAGACCACCCGGCTATTCTGAAGCTGTTTATTCAGAAGAATCGGGCTTGGATGATGTGAGGAACAACTACTTTGGTACACATGACCAAACCAGCGGTTCCAAGACGGCCAGAAGCGAGGTGCTGTTCCTGTCCACCCACATACCGCCGTTTTTAATTTGGGAGACATGGACCCATTTTACGTTGCGAGGTCTTGCGCATGAAGATACGGAGATCTCCACTTGGGGTGAAATAAACACAGCCGCGCTTCTACTGAATGTTCTCAAACATCGATCCGAACAAGTTCTTCATCGGCAGGGAAAGGCGTGCTGATTTGGTCATATACAACGCAAGGTGCCTGTGAATCCAGATGGCTTCCAGCTTCGCAAGGTACCCCCTATTGTTTGGGGGACCCTGGACTGAATTCCAACACAATCCACCGCACATGGATAGATGGACACGATGCGGCGCTGTATTGCTTTACGGTTGCTGGTCCCAAAAGCGCCCGAGAGGCCAAGACCCTCTTACAGCAGAAGTCAAAATAGCCAAAGAGTAGAAGGTGGAGCATTAACTTGTAAATTTATGTGGGATCCCTAGACGTTGGCAGGCGCTGCCGAGTACATCAAAGTATGGTGGACTTCATTGGCCCCTATACAATTAGAAGAGGACGTCTTCTTGCCTCATGCCCCGCCGACAGGGACGACCCCGAAAATTATATTCGCATGTGATGCATAGATAGCCGATGGCGATGTCCATGACTGTATGATGTTGGCACAACTTCTAAGTTGGGAGACCACCATTACGACTGCATGGGGTAGGGAGCTCCGCCGTCACTGTTTGGATTCGCGAAGCAATGAGATGTGATAATTTGTTCGTAATGAAAGGAACACGCTGCGGGTTGACGGCGCATTGGGCGTCTCGCACTGGTGTGATTAGAGGGGGGGCTACATGACACGGCCTATATTCATGGCCAAAGCCGATATAACGAGTAAGTTAGCATTTGGGAGGATACAAGATGTAGGTACCGTTAGCATTTCTAAGACCGGCACGCGTTGGACATGTCGAGGGGTCGGCAAATTGGTAAAGGGGATAACGCACATGGCCGTAATTCGTATTATTTGATGTCCCATACAACAAGGCACTTGATGACCCCTCCGGCACTACAGTACGAAGGTGAATATGGTGTAGTCAAGTGAAGTGATTGTAAATCAGCCAGCTAATGAATGGCGGGTCACCTTAGGGCCGGCGGAGGCTGTAACGGGGGCCTAACTAAACTAACCTCCACGCCACTAGTCTCTGCACGCTGACGTCTCCCAGCATGGTATGTCACCACTTTTTCGCGTTTTCTTTTGGCGGATCGCTGACGTTGTGTGAAAAGGTTGTCCTTGCCGCTTCAATATGCACCAAGGGGGGTAAAGGTGCGACAGGATAATTTACTTGATTTACTGTCATATGTCGCACACCATTCACGAAACCAACGTCAGCCGTGATCTCTCGACAATTCAGGGACATGTCCCGAACCAGGATCGACGCTTTACTGGCCTCTTTTCCAAAACTTATACCCGCAAATACGCAACACACTTCTGTAGAAACCGCAGAAGTTCGCTACGTCTACCAGCTTCTTGAAGACCTTTACATTGTTCTCATCACCAACAAAGCCTCAAATATCCTGCAAGATATCGAGACGTTGCATCTCTTTGCTCGTGTCGTGTCAGATCTATGCCGTAGCGCGGACCAACGAGAAATTGCAAAGAACTCATTCGAGCTGCTTGGCGCGTTTGACGAGATAGTGAGCTTGGGCTACCGGGAGCAAGTTAACTTGATACAGGTTAGAAGCATTTTGGAGATGGAAAGTCATGAGGAGAAGATACAAGAAATAATCGCCAGGGTATGCTCGGTTCACCAAGCTACTTCTGTTTTGAATGACATCCCGTACAGAACAAAGAGGCCGAGGCTAAAGAGGAGCTGAAGCGTAGGGCCAAGCAGCTGGAAATGCAAAGGAGGGAGCAGCAGAAACGCACTGCCTCCGGTGGCGGGCCTGGCGGCGGAAGTTACCTCGGCGGCGGGTCACTGGCTATGCTGCACTTCCACAACGATTTGACGCCCCTCTCCTCCGGCTAGGACAGCATCACCAGTTCCTTCTTCGTTGCGGACTCCGACATTCAAAGGTTCGGGCATGAAGCTTGGCAGCAAAAAGACAAAGCAAGCCGAGCTCCTGGATGCTCTGGGCGGAAATGCCCTTCTTTCGGAGGAAATTTCGGTTCCTAACACTCCAAATACGTCCACTCCCGAACTCAGTATAGTGAAAGACACAAAAAGCCCTCTCCCGGCGGTCACTCCTGAAAGGTAAGTCGCCTTTCCATATGGTCCGGGAATTGTGCGTGACCAGTTTGCCAGCGTCCACATCACAATTAAAGAAAACATATCACTGTCTCTGTCCCGTGAGGGTGGGCTGGAGTCGCTCGAACTGAAGGGGGACATGAACCTACACGTGTCAGACCCATCGCTCTCCCGGATCAAACTCTCCCTCGTGCCATCTCCCTCCGCATTTGGACCGGAGCTTCAGTTTAAGCAACACCCCAACGTCGGGAAGTTTTCCGCGAACAAAGATAGAATCATTGCGCTCAAGGACCCATCACGTGAATTTCCCGTCAACCAGTCACTTTCAGTTTTGAAGTGGAGGTACTCGGGTAAGGACGAAAGTTATGTCCCGCTCTCCAGTGAGTACACCAGCATACCGCACATCACTTCTCTTGATGAACCCTGTCCTCGTTTTGGAAAGTTAATTGCTGGCCAACTCCTTCCAATGATGGCACTTGCGATGTCAACATCGAATACGAATTGGAAAACGAGAATGTTTCCCTTTATGACCTAGTTATTTCCATCCCGCTTCCGTAAGTAATGATTTCGACTATGAACCATCTTCTCTAAACCCTTATGATACTTGTCAGCGCTGGTTCTTATCCGGTAGTGGCGTCTCACACCAGCGAATGGCAGCTCAACCCGTCGAGTCACCGTCTTGATTGGACCATCCCTCTTGTCAATGCCGAGGAACGATCGGGGTCTTTGGAATTCTCCATCAATGGTAGCGAAGTTAACACATTCTTCCCTGTCCATGTATCTCTTGTGGGGTTGGGGAGCATCGTAGGTGTTCGTGTGGCATCCGCGTCACGAGTGGACGGCGGCGAGAATGTGGTATTCTCAGAAGAGGCAAGCTTCGTCGCCGACAATTATTCTGTCGTATGAGCTTTGTAATGCAGAGCATTATAATGTTTGGCTTAATACTGGCCTACGAAGATAGTAACAGAATGGATGCCCTCATATTCTGGCCAAGTTCGCGGTGCTCTGTAGTTGTGGACACTAGATCCATCTCTGGCTTATCTCCGTACAACAATGGGAAGACCGCCGAGAGACGGGCTTCGTACGTGTGAACTGCGCCTCCAATTCATCAGGCATCAGGCCAGGGGTTGCAGCCAGGACAAGCGTTCATTTCATTCGGAAGAAGCGTCGCGTCGCACGCCACCTACGGCTTTTTGTCCCTGGAGTCCTTCTACATTGTATTATTATCTTTCTTTGTCTGTCGGGGTCTCAATTCAATTTTATTTTCCAAGATCTAGCTTACCTTGTAACTTACATATACGGTGCATGCAGTTGTCCAGGTTTCCAGGTTTCGCCCCTTTTCGCCCCCGCGTGCATCACGGCAGGGTGGACGTGATTGACGGAACGGTTGCTAGGAACCCGGATGTTTTTTCTTTCCCCGTTGAATGGGCTTGTCAAAGTTGGAAGTTCAGAAGCCTGACAAGTGGTGAAGAAGGGGCTCAGTCACCCAGGCTACAGACGTCGGTCGTATCATAGTTCAGTTTGGCTCCACTGTGACCCGGAACTAGTGGGACAGTCAGGTCGCCTTTTTAATGCCGAGAGGGATCATCTGAACCAATGGGAGCCATTAGCCAACCAAGTTGATACCGCACCACACCGATGACATAGTTTCTGGGTAATCTGATCTACCTGACTGAGTATAACAGACCAACCTATGCAGAGAGTTTTACGAAAGCGACACCTAGCAAAGTATACATAAAACCATAAAACATAGAAGGGAAATGGGGTTGTAGCCCGTAAGTATACGATGCATTGACAGAACAAACTAGATTATTCAGGAGATGTTAATGTCCAAGATTGGTGTAAACGAGGCATACTAAATGAACAACGACCCGTCGTGGATGTCGGTACCATAATCTAACCGACGGTTGCACGTTTAAGCTTGTCTGATGCATCGTTAATCCTCCCCTCCTCATCGGGAGTCCCAGCACTCTCGTGCACATCACCCGTAGACAAACGATTCGGGGACGTTGATGACCGGCGTGGCAACGTGAGGCCTTCTCCAGTGTTGAGATACTGAATGTTGGAGGCGGAGTAGGACCTTGGCACAGGGGCCACCATTATGGGAGGGGTCAACAAAGTAGGAGAGGGTAAAGGCAGTGATCCAAGGGTCATGCTTTTCGTGATCCCCATGCCTGGTGGACTCATTCGTGGGGCTGGGACCTGGGTATTTTTGGGGTCCACCAGCATCTGGAAGGCTAAAAGGCAGGCAAAGGCGTCATTCCCGGCGTTGTGTAGGATGAAATCGAGAGGCACGTGGAGTGAGTGGAGTATGCTGCGAAGGGCGAGCAATGAGCCTGGTTGGCGAGGAGTCCCCGTTTTAGCATCGAGCATCGCTCCACGGAGTCCCGCTTTGAATAGACAACTCTCGTAGACGGTAACATCAATTACCAAAAGATTATGAGGCAATTCTAGTGTGTGGAGTCAGTACTAGTGGCAGTACCACATCTAAATCGATAGATGACGCGTACTTATCTTCATCTCCTCCAATCGGAGAAGATCTTCCGTGGCAGAGTGGGTCACTAGGATTACGGTGTTGGCCTGCGTCTCGGAATCAGGACTGGCGAGACTGCTGAAATAAGCATATCAGAGGGGCGTATATTCGAGGCCATTTGTTCGAGTCTTACCTTATGATAGCCTGGATGATCTGTGGCACTTTATTCTTAGACACAACTTGGCTTTCGCCATACTGAGAAAGAATGTTATGTCTAGGTAAAGGGTTAAGTGAGGACATCTTACTGCGTACTGCCAACCACGAGTCAGCAACTTGCATGTCGGGCCTAACAAGATGATATGACTATCCTACCTGCTTAGGAAATGTTGGATTGTACTTGTTGCGGAACTTGTCCACATATTCGCTGACGATGTAGTGTCCTCTTCTGCCGATAGAAGATGGGAAAGAGGGCCCGGAGAAACATGAGTAGCACCCTACCTGTAGTTCTCCTCAGGAAGTGGTGGCCAAGTCCCTAGACTGAAAAGGATGTCATTAAAAGTCGGCTCGGTTAGCATACGATTTCCCAACTTACGCATCCAGATGGCCGCATCGAACGGTTGCGTAGCCCCATTCAAGGACAGATGCAGCATTTCGCTCCCAACTCTCGAAGTCGATTGCAAGGAAAGACTTGTCGTGAAGGTCCCACAGTTCCTGGATCGCCCTTGGCTCACCGAGACGAATACGAGCTTTGAGAGCAGAGAGGCAGACGGCGCGCAAAGTTGCATGAAGCTTTTTGTACGAGGCATAGTCGGAAATAGTTCGGAGATGTCGCTGGTGAGTCTCAAGTGGATGTACTTTCACGACGTTGTCAACCAGTGGCAATGTGTCTCCAAATCGAGTCCTAATCATCTTTACGAATGCACCAACGGACGTCATTCTCGTGACGATATGAGCCCTCCCCGTGTATGCATCTGTTGCGGTGATAACGGGCCACGAAAAGGACAGGAAACCTTCAAAGGTGTTAAAAAGATGGCCCCAGGACCGTTCATACCTGTCCCGGCATCAAGAGTCAGTCCTTCGAACGCATATGAGCATTTCCACTTGCCAGGGTATTCCATTGAGCTGAAAATATCCCATATACCCCGCGTACACCTATCAATCAACTATAGTGTAAGGGCAGAGACGAATGCATGATCTTGTGTGCGCGCACAGACTGAAGGTCGTACTCCCATCCTTGACTATCGACGAGATGAAAATCGGACATCCAGTCCAGTGCGAAAGCGTGTACAGTACTGTGTGTACGTGACAGATACACTAACAACGCTATACATCCGCTGCCACACTAAACCCCTCGGCGCATCAAAACTACCAAGTTTGGGATAGCTCGTCTGTCGCCCGTCACTTAGTACGACATGTTGAGCGTGCTCAGAAATCCAACTCGAAAATCATTCGCACGTGATGTTTAATTGTATTGCCATTGCCAGTCAAAATTACTGCACACAAAACAGAACGTACAAAATACTCTGAAGGCCTGTTTAATTACATCGTTAGCCATAATGTCTTGGGTAGTGATGAATACAAGATCAGAGACTTGAATCATTCCCGAAGGAAAACGCGCAACGTGCCGAAACACATAGCAGATAGAACGTTCTGCATCCCAAGGAGGAGGGGAATGACGGCAACACTCACGGAAACGAGGGACACGAATAATTCATGAAAGTAGGTGAGGAGCAAGTATGCTTAGCGATTGCATCTCGCAACGTTTAGCCTGGAAAGAAAGAGATCAGAGAACGGCAAGGGAAAGACCGGAGATTTAGTCAGTGAATCTATCGTATTCGTTTCTTATGCACACTGGCATCAAAGTGAGCTGAGTTTGACGACTTATTATCATCAGGAATTCGGTAGAAATCCGAATATAAGAGAAGAGAGATACTACTCACCATCAGGAAGCAAGGAAACTCGTGGGAAGAGTGTACGAGTCGCCAACTGCGCGATCACGTGCTTGAAACTGTACTGTACAGGTTATCGATAAGGTTTAAATTCCGCTGGAGGATGGCGGCGTCGTCGGTCCTCGGTGTGCTCGCAACTGCAGTATTTTCCACTAGACGAGATGCAAATATTCGTCAAGACCCTCACGGGAAAGACTATCACTCTAGAGGTGGAGTCTTCTGACACAATCGATAATGTGAAAGCGAAGATCCAAGACAAGGAAGGGTGGGCGAGTTATCTTTTTGTGTCCATGCCAGTCTTGCTCATCAACTTTCAGCATTCCCCCAGATCAACAAAGACTTATTTTTGCTGGCAAGCAGCTCGAGGATGGCCGAACACTGAGTGATTACAACATCCAAAAGGAGTCGACTCTCCATCTCGTTCTTCGGTATGTGCCTTAGAGTCGCAGTGGCTTACTTGTCTAATGTGGACTTTCTGAAGCCTGCGCGGTGGCCTTATTGAGCCCTCGCTCAAGGTGCTAGCGAGCAAATACAACTGTGACAAGCAGATCTGCCGCAAGTGCTATGCTCGCCTTCCTCCCCGTGCTACCAATTGCAGGAAGCGGTCATGCGGACATTCTTCGCAGCTTCGTCCGTGAGTGTTGTTGTATCAAGCTCTCTGTCGCTCCCGCTCATTTTTCTAAAAGGAAGAAGAAGCTGAAGTAGGCTGTTATGCGTTGTGGGTGGATGGTTGTCGACGTGTGTTGTATAGGTCCAGTCGTGTACCCGCCGTGCATCGTGCCTTCTGTAGTCCTTTATATCACGTGACTCATGAACCGTTTTTGATACGAACTCCCTGGTGACCTTTGAGAATGACGGGTCTAGTGAAGACCCTTGTCTATTGCTCGAGATTCAAGAGAAATTTATCGTCAATACGTGCATGTTAATATCTTTTGTCTTTTTATATCTTTCTTGACATACTCTCCTCACTAGGAGCTGCAAGCGGCCTTTCGAGACCCTGCGTCGCCGTATCACATCCCTGAGGGCTCACAAGGACCCGCTTCTCCAGACGAGCAGCCCACAACGCTATCTGCAGCGGAGGAGGGCCGCGCATACTTTGTGGGTCGCGGGTTTGATTCTACTAGCTTCTGGGAACAACCCATAGTTTGGGGAGATCACGATGCCTTCCAGTACGTGATCACCTCCATGGTGTTCTTTCTTTGTCTCATCTGTTCGCTAGGCACGTAAATAATGTCAGATATGGTGCATATTGATTGTACATGTCCTGGCCATCGCGGCTTACCTCCACCCTCTCGCAGTGCGCTTCTTTGAGTCAAGTCGTATACGCTGGATATATTCTATTGGTGAGGAGCTTGGCGGACAAGCCCAAGCTGATGCTTTCCTCCGGGCGCGGGGTATTTCCTTCATTCTGAAGTCCATCGAGGTCAACTTCCGCAAGCCCGTGCAATATCCAGATACAGTGAGTCTCGTTCATTTGCGTTCCCCAAGTATTGGTGTCATTTGATGATTGATTCGTGGGAACAGCTATTGATCGCCCATAAGCCTGCGCTGGAGCGCGACACAAAGCGTGCAAGGACGCAGTTCCTGCTGCACGCGGGGGCATTTTCGTACGCGCAACGCGCGGTCGTCGCAGACTCGACGAGTGTGATAACGTGGTATGACTACGACAAACTCGCAAAGTGTGATCCCGGCGATGATTACTGGGCTCCCATCCTTGCCCGTATGAAACAAGGGGCGTAGTACTGTATAATACACAATATATCATTCGCTGCGATGCTCGTCTATCCCATCTATACGAAGTACCGGGTATCCGGGCCGGCGGTGAGATCGAGTTCTTCCGTGTTCCGTTCGTCATGGCAAGACTATCAAAAAATCAACGTTCTTCTCATGCACCTCTCTCTTCGCGCCCTTCAACATTTAAGCGACGCGCTAGCCGTATCCGCGATTCCACACGGTCGGATGTATACGAGTATCAGCCCCACAAGGTCCGGAGAGCGCACATATCACTCTCACTTGACAAAGATGAAGCCCACGAACATGGCGCTGCCTCTGATGATGACGCAGATTCTAACATGCGCAAGCCGCGGCTCATTGGTGAAAACGTAGAAGATGAGGATATTTCTTCAGGGATGATGAAGAACTTGATAGTGATGCTGCATTTGAAGAGAGCGACGAGGAACGCTTTGCTGGGTTCTCCTTTCCGAAAGTGCGTGAAGTCCCTCTCTTCCCTTCACAACAACGCTGATAGTCTGTGCAATCAGTCTCGGGGTAAGAGCTCGCATAAAGGCCCGGTCAGGGACAAAGGCTCTGATTCCCCAGAAATTGACGACAATGACGATGATAATTCTATGGATTCAGAAGAAATTGGTGACACAAGAGATTTCATCAATGTCCTTGATGTCTTTGATGGCCGTGCAGATGATAGCACAGAGGAGGCGCTCCCGCGGATCATGCCCACGCGGAAAGCCAGAGCGGGTTGAGTACCAAAACCGACGTGAAGGAACAAGACGATACAGAAGCGGAAGAGGACGCGCGGAGGAAGAAGAGCCAGACAGCGTGTTGTCAGCGGACGAGGACGTCAACCCAAGTGCCCTCGAGGGTCTCGGGGAGTTTGTCTCGTCTTTGGAAACATCCAAGAAGCGAAAAGGGGACAGTAATGCCGCAAATAATTCCCTCCCACGCAAAAGGAGACTTATGGAAGAAAGGACAGCGGTTGGAATAGAAGGAGAGTTCACAGCTGTAGCATCCGGTATGTCTGTCCTTGTCTATCGGACAAACTGTTCTCAGTGTTTTCAGGCGAGCGGCTTCGGTTGGACGATTTGCTCGCACCCCTGGCTTCTCATTCTGCCGCAGGGCTCTCCATTAAGAAAACTGTCAAACTCTTAGACTCCTCGCGGACCCGTGGAGCGCCCCTTTCGGCCCACTACCACAAAGGACGCAAGACCGATTAGATAGAGAAGCGGCATACGAGCAGACAAAAACAGAGGTTGATAAATGGAACGAGACAATGAAGCAGATCAAAGAAGTAATGCTCATTCTTCGTCATCTGATCCTTGCTGATTCCTTGACTCAAAGGCTGAGCATCTCTCTTTTCCATTGCAAAGGGAACCAGTAGGAAAAGTATCCAATCTTGAACTTACGGCGAAGTTTAAGGTGAGGCCCATCATTAGCACGTCTGCATCTCATTCTGGTCGTCGGTTGACATTTCCTCCTCAGCCATCTACCCAGTTGGAAACGGCTGTGGATCAGCTTCTCAAACGGGCCCAGATGAGAGAAGAGGATCTTCAGAAGACTGAGGAACTCAAAATGAATCACCTCTCGGCTGAAGAGGTTGCCTCGCGGCGTGCGGAGATTATGAAAACTCGCGAGCTCATGTTCCGTGCTGAAATGAAGGCGAAGCGGGTCGCTAAGATCAAGAGTAAAACGTACCGACGCTTAAGACGGCGCGACAAGGAGAAACACATCGGCGACAAAAGCGACTTTGATGAACCTGAGGCCTCATTGAGGAGGGAGGCCGAGCGTGCCAAAGAACGGGCAACTCTCAGACATAAAAGCACGGGGAAATGGGCGAAAGCGATGCGACGCAGAGGCGAGATGGACGCTGATCAAGTTCAAGACATGGCGGAAATGCTAGAGCGGAGGGACAAGCTTCGAAGAAAGATCCAGGGAAGCAAAGAGAGCGGTGATAGTGACGATAGCGACGACGACGAAGCTCAGCTTAAAGCTCGGGCTTTCGACGAACTAGCGGAGCTCAAACGTGAGGACTCTGGTCCGGACAAGGGCAAGGGAAAGAGCGTCTTTGACATGAAATTCATGCAAGATGCAGCTGCGCGCGAGCAGCGAGAAGTCCAACAGAAAGTGGATGACCTGATGGAAGAGCTCCAGAACTTGGATGCGCCCGCCCATGAAGACGAGGTTGATGATTCCAAGCTACCTGAGGATGATTC
Organism: Russula griseocarnosa; assembly: GCA_022884055.1. Classification (NCBI taxonomy): domain Eukaryota; kingdom Fungi; phylum Basidiomycota; class Agaricomycetes; order Russulales; family Russulaceae; genus Russula; species Russula griseocarnosa. The sequence goes on from JAGKRU010000004.1 coordinate 739,534, forward strand.
TTCCGTCGTTATTCAGCGCACGGGTGGGAGAATTTCTCTCAGACCAAGTGGCGTAGGTGGTTTTGATTGTAACTGATCAAACACTGACCGTTTTGCTCAGTTAACGTCGATCCTGATGCAGGCGCCAGCGCCTTCTGACGCGTCCAGCACTACGCTGAAGTCCACAGACTTGCATTCTCTTCCTACCGCGACCCCAACCATGTCTCCCATTGACTCTCAGAATCTGTCTGTTTCTCACAGTCAGCCCACTGAGCAGCCTCACAACAACGATAATCCTTGGCTCTCTCGTAACGGCCAGCCTTCGCATGCCACTCTTAAGAAGAATGATATCGTTGTCAGTAAGGACAGCACAAGTGCTGTTAAAGCCAAGAATAAGCTCCGAAAGAGGCAAAGAGAGACCAGGGATGAAATGGCAAAGAGTCATGATGATGGTGTCCTTGAGATATCTCCGACGGACTTGCTGGTTGCATCTTCCAAAGGCGGTCGGCAAGCAGAACCTGGAAGCTGTAGTTCCGACGGCGACACCGAGGTCGAGGAGCAAGAGGATAGATTAAAGCGAAAAGGCAAACCTTCTGGCGGAACGAAAGCTGTTTTCAAACAGAGGGAACTTGTAGCACGGGCTTTCGCTGGGGACAATGTCATTCAGGTTCGCGGATAGCTTGTTTTGATTTGGTTGCAATTTTTGACCACGGGTTCCTTAGGAATTTGAAGAAGCCAAGCGTCGTGAGATAGAGGCGGATGCTCCGTACGAAGTTGACACCTCATTGCCTGGCTGGGTAAGCTTCCTGTACTTGATTCCCTTTCTTCGTTTCTTTAACAAAAACTTTAACAGGGTGCTTGGGGAGGACAAGGAATGCGCAAGACCACACCTAAACCACACGCAATGAAGAAGATCGAGGGCTTAAATCCACAGTCTCGCGCTGATTTTGGCAAAGCTCATGTAATCATATCGGAAAAACGTGACAAGAAAGCGGCAAAGTATTTGACGAAGGATTTGCCATATCCGTATACCAGCAAGGCACAGTTCGAGCGTTCCCTCGAGACTCCCATAGGGAGGGAGTGGAACACGCGTATCGTGTCTCAACGTGCCACAATGCCAGGGTTACGAAAAAGGTGCGGCTCATTAGTTTCGCGATTAACATTCATCAAAAGCTCACGGACAACCATATTTAATTAATACTTCCAGATGGGAGCGATCATCCGACCACTCGAGAAGCGATTCTAGTCTAGTCCCACATTATTATTTATCTCTTAGCATATTCCTTCGGGGTCTGAGTCTGGACAAGAGCATAGTACAGTATATCGGCTGACCAATGATAATGTGGAATAACACACTGGCGCGTTCAAGAAAAGAAACCTGAGTGCGGTGTGCAGCTCTGATCCAGCATATGGACAACGATAGTTTTTTTTTTTTTTCACTTCCATTAACGTCCACCTCGGGGTCCAGAACCCCATGTAGGACTGACTATGTACTTCGTTACATGCTGATTAAAGTGGCATATAGTGGTAATGATCTAATCGCGGTGAGGAGGTGCCCAACCGCGGTGGGTTCTTGTGTACGGCCCAACGTCGGGTGCCGAAACCCGATACTGCCTACGTCTATTACCTATTCCTTGTATTACGTAGAACCAACCCGCTTCTTCTTGGGACTTGAGGAAGACTTGGATTCACTGGGGGTCGTGGGCAGGGGGTGCTTTCGGGATGCGGTTGAGGGTGTAGGGCTGTGGGGCTCCTCGGCCATGACGGTGTCAGGGGGACTTGAACAGGCCCGGAGATCAGGTGACCTGAGAGCAAGACCTGGATAGTCATCGCTGTATACGTGCAGGGGGTCTTTGGGAATGGTTCGTGGCGTCTCCTTCCAGCGTGTGACCTTGGCCCTTACTCCAAGGAGGTAAAGCTGTTTGTTGGTAAGGAGAGAGCGACGAGCGGAGCCATCTGGGTCCTCGAATGCGACTACGAGGGACGAGTGGGTGTTTTCTAGGAGGGTGGAGTAGTGTTGCGGCAGCTCCGGCTAAAGTGCGGCTAAAGCCGGAGCTGCAGTCGGCCACAATGCCGGCCGCGCCGTGCCACATATCACCGAGCTGCCCTTTGTAGTCAACTGAGACAAGCCGGCTTGTTGCCAGCTTCAGCCAGCTAGCTGGTGAAGCTGGTTTGCCACATCACCCTATTATGAGCACGACTGCCGCGACATTGCCAACCCCATCGTCAGCCCCTCTGCGACCAGGCACTCCTATTCACACTCGAAGTACTACAACTGAGAAATATGTACCTGGATATCTGAATAGAGACAGGGTTTTGAATCGTCTCTCAAAAGAAATAAACCCTTTCATCGTTGGTCCCATACATCAGGAAAAAATGACTTGGTCAAGTAGAATACATAATGTTACATAATTGTGTAGCCCGGGAGACAAGTCCCTGTTTAGTAAACACTGGTGACTTTCCATAGATACTGATAGAAACATTAATAGTTATGTAGATGTAATAGATACACAACGTATTTCATAGACCTCTGTAATACAAGCACTATAATGTATATCACTTAATGAGCTACCATAACTGCTCATAGTTGGCATGTAGTTGTGCGTAAACTCTGATAGTCTTGATAAATCCCCATAGCACTCAATATTGGTAGCACATCAGTTATTTCAAATGAATAGTGTACATTTCCTATCTGCCAGGTACTCAAAGTAGGAGTACTACTCGTCCTCATCGTCTGTTTCACCTGTACGCCCCGCCAGCGCCTCCCTTGCCCACTCCTTCATTGATGGTGTCATGCCCGTTGCCCCACTGCTCTTGCCATCCACCTGTTCCAAGGCTCCTGCTTTCTTCCTAATACACGCTATCAACATGCATGTGAAATTATAAGTGGTGTAACTTACATCAATGTTCTGAACATCCGCTTCTGGATGTTTGTTGTCACTGTCGGCTCCAAGTCACACCACTGCTCAATGCGCAGACAATGGGTCTCGAAGTTCTCCGAGTAGGTCGTGCTGCGAAAGGTTGACTTCTTTCGTTCTCTGGTACTCCATTCATTAATTAAAAACTCGATCTAAAATAACTCTCATCAGTGAGTGATCACAATACAGTGGCTGCCAGAGCACCTACCATCGTAAAGACGAGCGCAAGCAGATTGACAGAGATAGGGTTGAAGTAGCGGCTATACTTGACACCATAAGACTTGCTGTCTTCAAAAACCGCATCTCGGAGGATGTCAACAACGACAGGATGTTCACCGAAGCCTGTAACCGCCTCCCAGTTCTGAGATCGAGTTAGAACAGTTCCTCAAAAATGAGGTAACTGGATACCTTGTGGTGAAAGGCGTCATCACGTAGGAGCGAGAGATGGTGTTCCTGGTTATAGCTTTTGATTTCCTCGGTTGAGCCTTCCTTGAACTTGAATATCTTGAAATTGTTGCAAGCTGCGTCCTTTAAGAAGCCATGTGCCCAGCTCCCCCGACCTGTGATCTATGTCATATCAATATTTAGCTCTATGGAGTGACAATAGCGCCGACGTCTCACCAACCGAATCATATGCACTGAGCACCCATAATGCACTCCAACATCATCACAGGCTGCCCACCACGCTGCCTCGGCCCACTGTGTCTGCTTCACTTCGTTAGGGAAAGTGTCAACAGCGAGAATGAGGCAGGCATATTCGTGCATGGCATTGAGCAGCATCTTCTCAACACGATCCTCATAGTCCGCAGCTTTGGGTTTGGGCCTGGTGTATAACCTTCGTGAAAGGGTGCCTGCGGAAGCCTGACCGGGTTGGGAGGCAACGAATCTCGGTTCACATCTAAACGAGGCAATGTTGGCATCATGCGCCGAGATGACGGTGTTGTGCGGGTGTGATGAATGCGAGATGATGTTCGTGTTGTGCGCTCGATTCGAGCAGGAGGTGATGGTGGTGGCGTTGTGTGCTTGCATCGATTGTAAGGTGCTGGTGGCGGTGACTGTGTTGACGATGGGAGAGAAGGTGAAATCGGGGTTCGGCTTGGTAAACGTAAACTCAGAGGGAACATGTCTTCATTGAGGTCTAGCAAGTTCATATCACCTGCTTCAAGAGTCTCGCATTCATCCACGAATTGGTCAGTCTCAAGAACTAACGGTTTCTTCTGGGCTACTGACCGGGTGTGCGGTACAGTACCTTTTGAGCTTATCTAAAATGTTCTTTAGTTCTTTGCTGGTGTGAGACTGCATGCTTACTACAGAGGTAAAGCCACCACCAGTGCGGGCTCCATGTCCTATGTCTCCCTCATCTTGACTCTCCATGTCATTGGTTTCATCCCCATGGGCTGGGCTGTGATCACTGCACGTTACAGAGGAGGCTTAAGATGTGTCTTACGGTCTTCGTTGTTTTGGTACTTGACAATCTTCTGTCGCTGCTTCGCCAACTTTTTCTTTTGTTGATCAATTGTAGCCTGCAGTTTGGTCGCCTGGTCTTCATCTAAGATTGGTCATGAGAGCATGTCTTCTGATAGACTTTCAAGAGTATTTCATACCTATCTGTTGTTGGCGTTGTGTTGGGTTCCGCTGCCGCCGTCCGTAAACTTGTTTCACGGGTTCATTTTCACTTTCACTGGCTGGAGGTAATGGCCGTTTTTGTGAGCCACTGGCCATGGTTGGGTGAAGGGACTGATAGATGGTGCGATAACAGAACGGAAGATGGTGGTGTAAGAAGAACAAGATATGCGACACGTGTAAGCAAAAATCGATCAACAGAAAAAAAAAAACTCACGTGACCTACGCGACGGAACCTACTGACCTACGGTGTATTACTTGACCTACAGTGTATTACTTAGTAAAAAATCGATTCAACTGAAAAAAAAACACATGACTTACGCAACAGAACCGTACCGGACTTACTGACCCTACTGTAGACTACCTCAGTTATGGGGAAAACATTTCGATGCAAGTACTGCATATGCACGTTCCCCACAATGCAGGGTAAACGAACACATCTTGCTCTAGCCAAAAATTGCCACAAGAGGTGGCAGGCCGACCTGGATTCCATGTGTAAACGAGTTCTTCCCCAAAACTTGTTCAAAGGCTGCAGCGAGGATGACAACCAGACAGCAGGAATAGATGGGTGTCCTGCTACAGACAGAAGGTCGAACGTGGACTGGAATGCTGATGAAGCCTTCAAGTTGTCCTAGAAGAGAGCGAAGAGGAATCTCGCTGTGATAAAGATGACACCGGATGCACACCATCGCTCAATGCTCGATGGTGTGAGGCCTACCCTCATCAAGCAGGACGGGGCTTACGCAGAGAACTTACCACGTTTGAATCTTTGCGTAACGCTCAGGTCACTAGAGGAGAATCAATATGGGGGGTTTCTCGGATGAAGGTGATTGGGAAATTGCGCAATGGATACTCGAGTCAGGAACAACTCATGCATCCGCAAACAAGCTTCTGGGACTGAAAAAGGTTAGCAAAAAACTCATTGCTGAGGACTGGACTTATTGAAGCGTCACAGATTCAAAATGGTAGCCGCACCTCATTCCATAATAGCCGATCTCTCTTCCAAAAGATCGACGCTCTTCCATCAGGGCCAGAATGGACTTGTGAACTCTTCAAAGTGGAGGGAGACATTGTCGATGAAAATGGTGTAACCCAAAGAGAAACGGTGGAACTATGGCGCCGAAACCCTGTTGAATGTGTTCAAGAATTGATTGGCAACCCCGAATTCAAGCATTACATGAAATACGCACCATATCGTTTATATAAGAATGTCGATGGTACCGAGCAATGTTGGGACGAGATGGCAACTGGAAGCTGGTGGTGGGACACTCAAATAAGATAGAAAGGACTGTCAATTCAATTAGTGACGCTGATAATGACCGGATAGAACGACTTACCTCAGGGTGCTACAATATCACCCATCATCCTTGCAAGCGACAAGACCCGGCTCACGGCCTTCAGTGGCGACAAGCAAGCATGGCCAGTCTATCTCACAATCGGGAACATTAACAAGACGATCCGTCGTTCCCATCTGCGAGGGTGACCATGCTGATAGGGTACTTACCTGTCATGAAGCTTGAATGCTGCTCAGAGAAGTGAAGGTCCAATGTCGGCTACCAGCTGTTCCATCAGTGTATGGAGTCGTTGCTGGAACCACTGAAGAACATCGGAAAGGAAGGAATGGAAATGACATGTGCTGATGGATGGGTACGCAGAGTGTATCCCATCCTCGCAGCATACGTTGCAGACTTTCCAGAGCAGTGTCTTGTCGCCTGCTGTCAGGAAAGCCGGTGCCCGCGATGCTTGGTGCTGCCCAATGAACGTGGTTCACTGGCGTGGTCAGATCCACGGGACCAAAAGAACACGATGGAGATACTGAGACAGCGGGCAGAAGGCCTGAAACCGAAGGCGTTTGTCAGTCAAGGCTTACGACCAGTAAACCCATTCTAGGCCAACCTACCTCACACCGACATATTCCAATGCTTCACTCCCGATATCCTTCACCAACTCCATAAAGGGATCTTCAAAGATCATTTCGTCAACTGGTGTACAGAGGCAGTAGATGGAGGAAGTTCTGAAGTCAACCGCCGCTTCAGAAGCATGACACAACACCCTACCCTTCACCACTTCGGCCAAGGAATCTCCTTGGTTACACAGTGGACAGGGAGCGAATACAAGGATATGGAGAAAATATTCTTGGGAGTCATCGTGGGCACTGTGGACAATCGAGTGATTCGAGTTGTTCGCGCTGTGATCAATTTCATCTCCTATGCCTGCTTTGAGGTCCACACCGAAAGTTCTCTGGAAAAGATGGATAGGGCGTGGTCAGCAATACATGAGAACAAGAAGATACTCGTGGAACTTGGCATCTGCGAAAATTTCAACATACCTAAATTTCACTCCCTTATCCACTACGTCTCTGCAATCTGCTCACATGGGGCCCTTGATGGCTACAACACAGAGTCTCCAGAGCGTCTTCATATTGATTTTGCCAAGGTGCCCTTCAGAGCAGGTAACAAACGAGACTATACAGCGCAGATGGCGACTTGGATGGCTCGTCATGACGCTGTTCGGCGTCAGGAGATGTTTTTGCGCTAGGCAAAAGGAGAAGGTATCATTGAAAAAGAAGACAAGGACAATGACAAGGCTGAGCCAGAGAGGAAATGGCAGCGAAACGACAAGGACAATGACAAGGCTGAGCCAGAGAGGAAACGGCAGCGAAACGACTCGGATGACAATGTTGAGGTGAGGTGTAGCCACACCTGCGGCTATAAGGTGGCGAAGATCCCCGGTTATGGGTTTATGACTGTTGAAACCCTGGTCAACAAATTTCCTGCTGTGGACGAGTACTTCCTCTGGTATCTTGAAGAATTTCTCCTGGCGCATTCACTCCCCATTCCACCATCACATGACGTACCGTTTGGCGTTTTCAGACGCCTGTCAGTTATGCTGCCTCAAATACCGCAAGTGACATATGATGAAACAGACCTCAGAGACACAATCAGGACGATCTTGCCTGAACCTCCACGAGATCGAAAGAAGGCAGTACCAGCTCAATTCGACACCATTCTTGCATTCGAAAAAGCTGGCTTGACAGCCTTCTCGGATCCTTCAAATCCTCTCAAAGGTGCATATTTATTGTTTCCTCATTGTAACAGTTTGGCTAATTGTGATGGTTTAAAAGATGTCTCAGTTGGTCAAGTTCACGTTATCTTCCAGTTACCACGAGAATATGGTTGCTTTGACACCCTGCTGGCATACGTTGAGTGGTATACACCACTGCAGTTGTTTAACCCCTCACTTGGGATGTATCAAGTTACCCGCTCATTTTGAAATTGATACCGACGTGCATCCATCATACCTGTGAACCAAATCATTCAAAGTTGCCATCTCATTCCAAAGTTTGGCACTAAAATAGGTCGTACATGGAATGCTGAGAACGTGTTGGACTCTGCAGACACCTATTACTTGAATCCTGACCTTCATTTACGTGACTTTGTACCATTTAGATAATAGTATCTCCAAAATGGCCGTCTCATTTTTGTTTTTCCATTCCCTGGGAAAGGAGGGGATGCGGTTGCAACTATAACACGACGTCATATACCATAATTGGGAATGCGACACACAGGGTGACGTCACCAGAGGTCTGGACCTCAGAGATAGTTATATTGGGTCCCACAGAGTGTCACCACAGGCCTAAGCTCAGGCGTCAGGCAGATTTCAACAGGGAGATACTGTATGTTTGCAGCGTGGGAGCATCCTCGGCATGAGTCAGGTCTCAGGCAGATGTAATTGGAAATGGCTTGATGCCTTTGTCTCCAACCCCATCCTGCCACTCACAGTGTGCAAGTGAGAGGGTGGAAGAATCGAGCTACAATGACCCTACCAACGACGAGACCTCATGCGATCAGCGATCCGACTCCTCATCCAGTCACGATGAATACGTCCCTTCCCCTTCTGAGTCCTTGGACCCACCCCAGAATCCGAGTACACCACCGCCACTCTCCGAGCCATTACTAGGCCCAGATGCCACTGGCCATTCGGATTATACGTCACCCTTCCAGCGGTCATCCCAAAACATATCTGACAAAACGAAAGATGCACTTCACAGGCTTTACAGGTCACCAGATTGCGTGGTGACAAAGAAGGATGAAGGTGTTATTTGCGCTCACATTGTGCGACGCCGCAGTACACCAGAAGAGGTACAGTAGTCCTGTGGTATCTCACATGGAGACCTTGACACCCCTTCAGCTTACCCTTTACGAGTACTGCCTCGGACTCGAATATTTATCCTTCCATGTTCACAGTAGGCATAACTTGATCAAACGTTTGTTTCGTCGCACTTAATACATTTGCTTGCTTACTAAATCTCCCTCAAGTTGACTCAAGCATGCATTTTATTTTTGATCAGCGCAAATGGCTGCTCTTGCCTGAACTACCAATGTTGCAAGAAGTCAAAAGCTTCGTTCAATCAGTTCTTGCTGCACGACAGAGCTCCGACTCAGAGATCAACGATTTCACATCAAAGGTAAGTTAATCAACTTTATCTTTACTGATAGTAGTTCTAATCTTGTCACATCAGTGGACGTTGAATCACAAGATCTCATATAGGCTTATGCCACTTACATCGAAGTTCCTACCCATATTTTGCCCACCACTGAATCCCTCTGAACCCTGGGAACAGTTCTCCCATCCATTTTCCACATTTCCCCTATTGAATGCTATGTCTCGCCTCCTCTTGCCGTGATTAATGGCGGCCCAAAGTTCAATATTGAAGATGTGGATCGCATCACATCAAGGTACGTTCGGGGAGGGGCAATACCCAACTTCAAGTTGAAGTTGAAGACCCTCAAGTTGAAGTTGAAGGACTTGGAGTAAGGGAACGCCTGAATCTTCTGAGTGAGATTTGGGGTCTCATCAACGGCGCCAAGGGTGATGTGGAGGAGTGGAGAGAGGTTAAAAGAGGAAAGAGGAAGCGGATCCGGGTGATGATGAAATCGAACCAAATTCACCAAAAAGGGGCGGCGTCACCACACGTTCAATGTCGAAAGCCCAGGGAAAGTCCGAGCCAACTCACCAGACCAATCGTGAAACACGGTCTGGAACTCATAAACGGGACATGACACATTCACTGACTGGCGATATGCTCGCACAGCTTGGAAAGCGTTATGGGAGTTTCGACAACAAGAGGATTATGGAGTGGGTAGAGGGTACTGCTCGGCTCTGTATGAAATAACCAGTACATTTATATCATCACTCTCTGCCCGGTTGATGACCATCCAGTCTGATGTAAATAAAACAAACTTTTGCTCCTTACATCCTTCAATCACCACCTAGGGAACGCCCAAGTTGTGCTCGCGCGATTGTTGCAGTCCGTGCAACGCTCCGTGGAAGGTGCGAGAGGATCAGGAAAAGAGCATAGCACCATGTAGCTGTGCCTGTATGGCATGGTCCACCACTACATAGTTATATAGAACTCCATAGCTGTGCATGATTTGCTGTAGATTGAGCTAAATTACATAAAACACCAATTTATGTAGATTCAAGTAAGTGCATGGTTATTACATATTCTTAAGTAAGCGCTTTATTTTCTATATAGAGTACAGGAGTATAAAATGTTACATAACACGCGCTATTCTACAGTTGAAATGGTTTTTCCTGATGTATCTGCAGATGTGTTTTTGAAATCCTTCCTTCCTTGTGCTCCCTCGGATTCCCTGTTTGTGGTGGGAATGTTCAAGCCTTTAATTGATCTGCTTTCGAAACCTGAATCCAAATACTATAACATATTCGTGAGTTCTGACCCATGTCGTTTGATTCTCACTGCACCTGTTCTGAGGTCTAATCTCCTTTTTCCAGAATCAAATTGTTTCTTGATGTTTTCAAAATTTAATTTTTAAAAACACATCTGGTTCAACAGACAAAGCACCCACCATCTTCCCTTATGATTTGAAACCCGATTGTTTGGTGTATGCAAAAAGCAAAGGAATGAAGAAGAAACCGGATACATACCTCAACTTGTCCTACGTCAACTTGGTCATCGAATTCAAATGTAAACCAGAATTGGACCCATTTTCTGACAACCTGTTACTGGGGGGTTCCAACCCTTTCGTGTCCCCCAATGGTCCAGCTGCCACTGTTCTAGGCCAGCTTACAGCGTATGCTACCTCGATACTGAGTGCTCAGTATCGCACGCACGTGTTCATGGTCTTTATCATCAAGGACTATGCGAGACTGATTCGATGGGACCATAGTGGTGCTGTCTTCACCAAGCTGATATACTATAACAACGAATTACACCTTATTGACTTCTTCTTCCGCTACAATAAAGCAGATTGTGAAGCCTGTGGCCATGATATCACTGTTGGGCCAGCCTCCTTGCAAGATGTCGCACTTGCCCAAGCCAATGTCCCTGAATTGCAGGGGGAGAAGGAATGTCTGGACGTCACAATATCAAATCAACACTTTATCATCCCATCTCCTTGATCTACGCCTCATATCCCAGTGGGTCGCTGGACCCACGTGTCATTCACTTATGATAAGCATAATGGGCGTCAAGTTATCCTGAAGGACTCTTGGCGTGTCTTACTTGATGACGTCAAACTGGAAGGTGAAATTTATCATCTGCTCCATGAAAAGTGGGTTCCCAACATTCCTTCTTACTCATTGGCTGGTGATGTTGGTAACGAGACCTATCACCGATAGTGCTTTAAAGTCCGGTCCGGTCCGGTTTTTTTACCATATTTGGAAATAACCAAGACCGAGACCGGTCTGTATTTTATCACTAGGCCCCAAAAACTGGACTGGACTGCTTTAGACCAGTCACTATCAGTCTGAGAGCAGTCCAAAGACTGGTCCTACCTGGTCCACTTGTAGACCATTAGCAACCAGTTCAAACCAGTCTTTCGATGGTTTTCAACTGGTCTTATCATATAATATCACACATTTGTGCCAGAAAAAGTTCCATTATCCGACACAATATGATTACAATACAACCAACATTATTTCTCCACCATTGTTCCCTCCTCCATTGGCATTCCCATGCCTCTGTGTGTCTGTGCGTCTGTGTGTCTGTGTGTCTGTGCGTCTGTGCGTCTGCTGGCATTCTTCTCACCTTTCTTAGTGTCAGTGCAAACTGACTTGGCCATACGATGGTCATCAACTGATCTTTGTTTGTTGTCTTATCCTTTGCAGACACGACAATGCCATCTGTTCAAAACATGAGTAAAAGCCCCCTAAGCAGTCATGTCAGCATGCGTACCATCAATGTTGAATGTGAACTCGATCACACCCCTGGAAAGTCTTCACTTCGATAGCAGTCTGGCCATTCACAGCAGTTGAAGACCTGCGATTTCTTGGTCAGGATCAACAGAATGGTAGTGTTACACGAAATGAGCTCAGTCATGATACCACTGAGTGTTTGTTTCGACCTGCAAAGTGCGTCAACCTAGTGAAGTCAGAAAACAGAGAAGACATACCGTATGAGAAAGGAGTGACATCAAGAAGAAGAATATCTGTGATGTTTCCAGGGAACATGCTGCCTTCTTGCAGGGTTTGATCATTCTGATTCGTTCGACAGTATGCTGCACAAGAGGAGCATGAGCAATCAAACTGTGAACGTAGTAGCCTCTGGTTGATGTGCTGCAGATTACTAGGGCCTGACAAGATGAAGGGTAAGTTGATCTCTCTCTGGGAAGTCGACGAAAGCTCAATCTTGGCCTTTCTGCAGCTTTGCGGATACGTTACAATTGAAGGTCCCGCCACCAAGATTGTAGACCGTAATGATGGAGTCCTCCGCATGATCGAGACTGTAAGCAAGAGAGAACTACGACTTCGGGGCACTCCATGTGGCCTAAAGGTTCTTCGAGTGATTAATGAGCTCACAGCTGTTGCAAAGGCCATGGTTAGAGTGAGAATCGCAGATAAGTTGATATCGCACCTGGCCACAGTTGAAGGTCGAAGGTGATGCCTGTAAGAAATGAGTGTGATTGAAATGGTGAGATGGTTGAGGGTGTCAAGTGTTATCGCGATGAGTTGGTGGAAGGGTGAGGGTGTTGAGCATGATCGTGATGAGTTGGTGGGCAGGTGAGGGTGTCGAGCGTTTATCGCGACGAGTTGGTGGAAGGGTGAGGGTGTCGTCGACTTGTTGTGTCGAGCGTTATCACGATGAGTTGGTGGAAGGGTGAGGGTGTCAAGTGTTATCGCAACGAGTTGGTGGGCAGGTAAGGGTGTCGGGCGTTTATCGCGACGAGTTGGTGGAAGGGTGAGGGTGTCGAGTGTTATTGCGACGAGTTGGTGGACGGGTGAGGGTGTCGGGTTGAATCGTGGTGAGCAGGAGGGGGGGAAGAAAGACGAGCCAGCCTCTCACCCTGTCACTATTAAGGTTCCGCACGGGTATGGTACGGGTCGGGCTGAGTGACACTGCACCTGCACCCGCTGACACCGTACCTGCAGCGGGTAAGGGTACACACTGTACCCATACTCCAACGGTGTTGTTGAAAACCCGCGGGTCCACATAAACTTGTGGTTCTGGCTTAAAACATGATTTTAAACACATGCAGCAACTATCTACTTATCAAGAGAAACCACCAAATGCCCCCTCTTTCTCTTTTTAGACTTCACCGCTTCAAGAATATCATCCCATCGCAACATGTTATGATGAGCCCAGGATCCCAAACAGAGATAGGCACGAATGGAATATGGTGTAAGGCGGTTGCGGGTAAAGCATAGAAGGTGTTGACCCTGTGAGAAAATTTGTTCGACGCCTGTAGAAGTAGCTGATATAAATGATTAGTTACAAATTCACGGAGAGAGTTACCAACTTACCAGGAATACTCAAATAGTCCCGTGCCATTCTAGAAAGGTTCGGGTAAGTTTGACAGTTGTCTACCCACCACTTGAGTGGATCCTTCATGTTCTCCGCGGCAAGAGAGAGATAGACATCGATTTCACTTCGTTTAGGAACCTTCTTGCCAATTGAGATATTTCCGAAGCCACCATCATCGCTTCCCTGTGTGCATATGTAGATAATCAGTAGGTAAATTAGACCAACAAGATTACAGAATCACTTGCCTCATCAACCATTTGTTTGTCATCATCTGCCGAAGCACGATTTTCATACTCACTGATATACTCCTCACGGACAAGATTTTCTGCGACATCAATCCACCTTTCTTTCCATTCCTGAACGTGGAAATAGTCCAACTTGAGACCCGGATGAAGAACTGACAAAGAACCTATCAGTTTCATTGTAATGTGAACGACTTGTAACTACATACCCATAGCAATCTGGTATGCTGCTGATCTGTCAGTAATTGAGTAGTATCGGTTCATCTTTGCCCTAGCCAATTGCATGGCAGCTTTGATGGCAGGATGGTACGACTCCTTTGACTGAGGGTTAAGTTCATTGTTGAGCTTGTCCATGGCCAGAATAATGGACGCGATGCTCGCATCATCTTGAGAGAAGAAGAGTGTAGCCTTTTTATATTGCTAACAAGTTGTTAGTCTGATATGAGTATATAAATACATGACACGCACCTCAAGAACAGATGCTAAATCATTCACGATCGTCCAGTCATCATGGTCAAGTTCAAACTTGTGGAGCTTCAAGGATTTGTCAGCTGTTATGCTGTCAATGGCAATCCAATACACAACAGCAAATTGCAGCATATTGTAGGTAGAATTCCATCGTGTAGCAACGTCGCGTGGAATCAAATTGGGCTTAAGGTGGTTGGCCTTGCAAGTACGACGCCACGCAGGCAATGCGATTGTGGTAGAGTGGATAATCGTGAAAGACAGTTTTCGAAGCTAATGGCGTCATGTAAGGCAAAGTCATATACATGAATGATAATGTTCTCACTTTTGTAACCGTCTCCTTAACAGCTGCTGTTGCCTCTAGAAATGTGGTCTGTTCGTCCCCACTTAGCGCCTCCAGCTCATCGATGTCGTCATCAGTGTCGTCATCTGTGTTGCAGGCCGACTCCTTGTCCTCATCTTCAGGCTCATTCTCATCGTCGTCTTCAATACCTTCAAGATCTGACATATCATTGTTATCGGTGGCGCTTGAGGAGATACAAGAAGTGAAAGGTTTGAGAAGGGCTTTGCAGGAGAGCTGGATCGTATGGTTGAAGCAGCGGACATGGTTTGATGTGTCGAATGAATTGTTTTTCTTGTCAAGCTCTGCGGTTTGTGTGTCATTTGAGGTCGCATTGTCACCAATGAAGGCATGGATCTTACATTTGAATTAGCCACGGAAAAACCATCACAGTCATTAACTGACCTTATTTTCCAATCTGAAGCGCTCAAGCATGGTCTGAAACGCATTTGCAAGCGTAGCCCCACTGTGAGATTCAGGAACCTCAATGATGTCAAGCAGAAATGACATCATCACTCCTTCGTACTCAAAATGTACTGTCCAAGCAACAAAAGCCCTATGGTTTGGAGACGTCCAAGCATCAGTGGCAAAGTGTAAGCATCCAGGATGTTTCTGTCCAATAATATATATCAACTATGAATATAAAACATCGAATCGACGTACCTGAAGAAGCCTTGCAACACGCTCGCAGCATTTGTCGAATGATGCTTTGATGTCACGTGAGATTGTGTCAGGGGATGGGATCACCATATTGGGTCGTCCAGCAGTGAGGAGTTCACACAGTTCTCAATCCTTGACAATAGATGTGGGGTGGTTATTTTCGGTGACCCATTTGACGAAGTGAGCGCTGTGATTCATATGATATACATCAGACTGTACAGATTTAGACAGTTGATCACTTACTGGACTTCGGTGTTGGTGTGTGTTCGATGAGAGTACCGGACAGGCTGTTGGCCTTCATGAGCGAAGAGGGAGAAGATGGAGGCACTCTGTGCTACTCCAGCCTTGCCATTCATCGTGTTCTTGACAGCCTCTTCGCCGAAGCATCGCATCACATGGTGCTTGAGATTGGCTGTCGAGGACTTGTCCTTTGAATCCTGAAAGCGTCGAACTCCACCCACAGCGGTCTTGCACTTCTGAGCTGCACATGGGAAGAAGTGGCATATGCGGTTATCAAGGTACTGAATAGAAACGCCATTGGACTTGAAGAAACTGTATATTGGGGAGCGCCAACTCTTTTTTAAAGCCTCTGTAGTGTACAGCCATGAATTTGCAAGCAGTCAATGAAATATTAAATAAACTTACCAAGCTCCTTTTCCGGATCCACCTTCACAACTTCAATATCAGATGAATTGCCTGAGACAGTTGACACTTCGTCATTATTGGTGGCGTCCTGGCTACCCACATCCCGATCGATGGTCGATGACTTTGAGTGAGCTGAGAGGTGGGTTTTGGCCTTTTTGAATGGTCGCACCAAGGCCTTTTCATCCTTTGGGAAGTTGGTATTCACAGACTCAGACATCGAAGAGAAAGATGATGCCGGAGAAAGGATCGAGCCATCGCTGGTGTTAGACAGTGCCTGGCAAGACTTTCGAGCCATGTGGGTGTGACCAAGCTTAGTAGCCATGAGAGAGGTGTGTCGCCTAAGAAATGAGAAAGGTAGATAAGAAGCTGAAAGGCGCGTTGATGACAGAGGCGTTATCGATGTTGATACCCAGATGCAGGTGCTAAGTGATGGAGAATTGGAGAGAGACAAAAGTGCACACAAGAGGAAAATAAGAACACACCGTGATCCTGATGCGATGCCATCCTTGACAAGCAAGGAGGCTGCTTAAATACACCTGAAGTCCTTACGACTATAGGCAGGTGCCTGAGCCGGCGATGATGATGCCCGAACGAGTGAATGTGCATATTAATGCAGCACTAAATGTACAAAAATTATCAAAAAAAGTAGTTAGTAACTAGGAAACGAAGCTAAGGATTGTATTTGAGGGACGTACTGCTACCATGCACTTGTGGTTAGTGCCGATCGTCTTCATCCAAAGATTGAGAAGCGAGAATGAAACTGGAGAGAAAGGTAGGAAAGGAGTGGCTGTGAGGGCGGTAAGCAATGTATTTGCTCGCAGTCGTCTTGCACCGGAGGTTAAGGGAAAGGGTGATAAGCGTGAACTGAGATTGTGAGGATATTGCGATGATGGAACAAATGTGGGAAAATTGTAAGGAAACTGTACAGTTGTGGCTGACACGTGCTCCAACGCAGTTGTGCCAATCCGATATTGCTATCACTGAATTGCCTCCAACACGTCTCATCCGTCTTGGACTTGCCCTCAACTTCTCTGTATTCTATTTCAATAGTCCTTACTCATTGGACCTCAGATATGCTGCATATACCCAGGTTTGTACCATACTTGGCCCTCAACTTCTCTGTATTCTATTATGAAATTTCGAATAGACCCGATCGCGTGTGCCAGCTCAGCCTCAGCGCTTGAACGCTTGAACCCCTCTTTGCCTTTCTCTCATACGCACTCATCCAGGCAGAGCACGCTTTCTTTAAAATGCTTGGCTCACATGTAATCGCCCGCTATGTAAAATCATCCCACCAGAACGATCCAGGTCGCACCGTCCTCGAAATCCTATTGGCCCTCTTCGCCATTCGTACCCTTCTGCAATCTCATACTCGTGTAGACAATGGCGAAAAGCACTTCATCCAGTTCTCCGAGAAGGCACGTCATTCCCCTTTATTATATAGGGATGCGCAGCACTCCGTCTGACCCCCCCCCCCCCCCCGGCCTTTAGGAAATCGACGAGCTCGTGGATGAATGGATACCAGAGCCTCTAGGTGCTCCTCTCACGGCAGAGGAGCAACATGACCTCGCAACGATTCCAGTAGTTTCTGGACCAAACAGACCCCGACCCAAGCTCATCAACACTGGAAGCAAGTGCTTAATCTTGCTAGCTACACCTTCACTGGGCTTGCTGGCAATGAAACTCTTAAAGAGCACGCCATCAACCGTTCGGAAATATGGTGTGGGTAGTTGTGGTCCACCTCAGTTTTATGGCACTATCGGTATGTCTATGCCCCCTACCCCATGTCGTCCTAATGGTCATTTATAGACGTGCACATGGACCTTGAGCGCAATATAGCCGACTTCCTTGGCACTGAGGCCTCAATTCTTTATTCTCAAGCTTTCGCCACAATTTCCTCTGTCATTGCTGCTTTTGCAAAACGTGGCGACATCATCGTGGCTGATCGAGGCGTCAACTTTGCCATTCAAAAAGGCCTGCAGATCTGCCGCTCTACCATCCGCTGGTTCGATCACGATCTTAAAAGCCTCGAGGACGTCCTCCAGAGTATCGAAAAGGAACGTCGCAATCGCCGCGGACTGCTCACGAGACGGTTCATCGTCATGGAAGGTATCTTCGAGAGAGACGGTGCTATTTCGATCCACCGAAACTCGTGAGTGACTAATTCCGGGTGTACCATGTGCGATAGATCCGATTGGTTCTTCTCCCCTCCCAGATTGAGTTTAAGCACAAATACAAGATCGCCTTATCCTCGACGAGAGTATCTCCTTTGGCACTGTTGGCCGAACTGGACGCGGTCTTACAGAATTATACAATGTCCCTGTGTGTATCCTCTTTGTCCCATTACATGTTGTCTCACTGCCTTGTTATCTAGGCTACCCAAATAGATATGCTCCTCGGATCAGTAGCCAACAGCCTCAATTCCAGAGGCAGCTTCTGTGCCGGCTCGCACCACGTCATCGACCACCAACACATCAATGGCACCTCCTTCGTCTTCTCAGCAGCCCTCCCTGCCCTCCTGGCCATCGCCGTGTCAGAAGGAATCAATATTTTGCGAAACAGCCCTTCGATTCTCAGCACGTTACAAGAGAACATACGCGCCATCCGTAGCATCCTCGAGCGCGTGGACTGCATCACAATACCTTCACACACTGCCTCGCCTATCATCCATATTTACGTGTATACCCAGCCCCCCGCTTTAGCAGCAGCAGCAAAATCGGCCAACCCTTCACCGCTGTCGTTTGATATTGCGGTGGAGGAACGGCTGTTGCAGGATATTGTAGACGAGGCAATGGCACAGGGCATGTGGATCACGCGCACGCCACGGTTGAAAGGTCAGGAAGTCTTTGAGGCACATCCGAGCATCCGTCTTGCTGATACTGCTGCGCTATTGTGGAAGGAATGCGAACGTGCTGCAGGCGTCGTCAAGGCTGCTGTCGTAAAGGTCCTCACGAAGCGCAAGTAAACAAGCACCGAACAATTTGTGCTTTATATTTCCACCTCACTATCACAGTATTACTATGTATATACATACACTCAATCTCGGAATTGATGTGTGAGAAGTATAAAGTTGGCATGTTGGCGCGTTGTCTTAGGTGTGAACTGCACGGGGTCTCAAAAAAATGGGGACCCTATGGTGGCATTGATTAAGAATCCAAGATGAACAGTATAGTACTAATATACATGAGTGTAAAATCGTCAAGGCCAACAATAAGGAAGGGAAATAAAACAGGGAAGCCTGGGAGGGGACTGCCCGCAAAGTGGTTGAGATGCATTTGATGTGCTTTCTTGAATGGCACACATGGTCATAACTTAAGCATGCGGCAGAAGGCATGCTGATGGGGTCGTAGCGCATGGGCAGAGGCGAAACTTGATGTCTTGAGGGCGATGTACCTTGTGGGATCAAGTAGACTGGGATAAACGTTGTAGGGGGGCGCATACCAGGCATCGGTGTCGCAGGGTTGACGCTTGGTGGAGGTGAGAATCTGAGATAACTGAGATTATTCGATTGTTGGAGACCTGGCACTTCTTATCATTGTCAGACCCGAGACGGTGTACCATGACACCGCAGTTGCGGGTACGGTTTCCATGCGGGTGTCAAAATCGGGAACCGCACCCATAACTGTGGGACCCTTGGCCCAAACACCATGGGTAAACCCGTACCCATGCGGAACCCTAGCCAAGTCAGTTTGCACTGACACTAAGAAAGGTGAGAAGAATGCTAGCAGACGCATAGACGCACAGATGCACAGAGGCATGGGAATGCCAATGGAGGAGGGAACAATAGCGGAGAAATAATGTTGGTTGTATTGTAATCATATTGCGTTGGATAATGGAACTTTTTCTGGCACAAATGTGTGATATTATATGATAAGACCGGTTGAAAATCATCGAAAGACTGGTTTGAACTGGTTGCTAATGGTCTACAAGTGGACCGGGTAGGACCAGTCTTTGGACTGCTCTCAGACTGATAGTGACTGGTCTAGAGCGGTTCAGTCCAGTTTTTGGGCCTAGTGATAAAATACAGACCGGTCTTAGTCTCGGTTATTTCCAAATACTGTATGGTAAAAAAACCAGACCGGACCGGACCGGACTTTAAAGCACTAGGAATCATGCCTGACACGTGCCTTGAGGGCGTACCACATCAAAAAGGCACGTGATTCGACAGATTTACCACCATGGCTGTTTGAGAAGCATGAGCACCGCCCATTGGGGCCATTCAGAGACAAGTCAACGGCACCGGGAAGGTAGCGAGTATGACTACGACTCTGGTCGTGCCAGGGCATCAAAGTACAGCCATGATAATGACCTTGCCATCGCACTAAATGCAATCTTTGCTATGTACTCACGGTTCCTCAAGCAGTCCAAGGTGAGCGCAGCATCCAGTTCCATTTAAACTGATGTGCTGAGTAGATAAATGAGGAATATCAAGGCATTGCTGGCACTCGCAGAGTCTCAGCACGTTAATGACATTTTTGAGTTTTGCTGATGTGTAACATGTATATACTGTATTTCTTTAATATCAATTTGAGTATTCTGTACCTTGAGCTTTTTCACTTGCAAGTACTTTATGGCTTGCACAAGCTTTTTTGCCGGCATGCCAGCAAAAAAGTGACGAAAAGCATCTGAAAGCAAGAAAGTTTTTTGTATATTTACTGATGTACAAGGGATCCGAGGACTCAAAAGAGGAATAAGACACTTGGCACTGTGGTCAGCCAGGGGGTTCAGACTGTTCTAATGTGAGGAACTCACTACTGGTAACATGTGGGGTAGTGGTCCTTACACGAGGGAATCAAGGGGATGCCAAAGGCAGTGCACGAAGTGTGAGATGACAAGGGCGAGAAGGAGCAAGAGGGCTATGGAGTTAACTGCCAATACTACGTCTGATATCAAGGCTCCAATGGACGAGTCAGTCACTGTCAAGTCCAATGACCAAGTCAAATGTGAGTGTCAATATCCTAGGCAATGCCAGGAGTAGAGGCATACTATGGAGGAAGTCACAAGAGAACAGTCTGAGGACTGTTCTATCTATTCTGTGCAGTATATATACTAAATAACAGTGTTTGGTTTTATTTACTAAAGGTCTGTGCACTTGGTCTGTGCACCATGGTCTATGTGCAACTATTATGCCTGGGTGACAGGTTTCTGGTCTGTGCATAGGTAGATATAAATATTGCCCAATGGCAGATCTCTCTCTAAGGGATATTAGCTAGCAACCAATAATCAAAGGTTACTGCACAATATATCCATAAGGGTCTTGCTGCGCAATATGTCTATACTAAGTATCCCCTCTTTAGGGATGGTTATCATGTAACTAATCATGTGACTTTTCTCACGGTCACATGACTGATTATCCCTTTCTAGATCACGTGACTTGTCACATGACATTTTTCAGGATCACGTGATCTCAGTCCTAGTTTGGTCATGTGTGGATGTGGCTTCGCCACAATAAGTAGGGTTATAAGTAGCCAATAAGTAGCTACTTTAAACGACCCTATTATCATGTTGCTTCATCACTGCACTTTTGGCTGAGGTTCCAGGTCTATCTTTTGAATGTTTTCCCTTTGGACCAGGCTTGCAAGCATAAGGTGCAGGCTTGTCCTAAGGCTTTTGAACCCGTTCAACAGGCATAGAGGCTGAAAAGTGCAGAAACATCAAAAAATTAAAATTTTTTATCAAACAAACATCAATGACATGTGCCACGATGGTACTAGGCCTTATTTGGTCACACCTCATAACACATATATCCCCACCAAGCCTGATGCAATATGCAATATACATGCATTTTTACACTGTATGAATGTGGTTTTAAGCCTAGTGTTGCTGTGGCTTGAGCTGATGTTTTTTTCATTTTTAGAATATCTTAAGAAATAAAATAGCTAAAAATCTGAAAATATTTATGAAGATAGATAAGATCAAAAGCCGAGGGGTCCTCTGCCAACTCTAAGCGATCCAATCAGCCATTCATAAGTTATTTGATCAGCTAAGAAATTAGCTTAATTTAAGCTGATTTCTTAGCTGATCAAATAACTTAAGAATGGCTGATTGGATCGCTTAGAGTTGGCAGAGGACCCCTCGGCTTTTGATCTTATCTATCTTCATAAATATTTTCAGATTTTTAGCTATTTTATTTCTTAAGATATTCTAAAAATGAAAAAAACATCGGCTTAAGCCACAGCAACACTATTTAAGCCAGAGCCCATGCATTATGAGATTTATGCATTACTAGCGGTGGCCCATGCTGCACCCGGGCCCAGCTAGCTGAGTGAGCCACCAGTCCGAGGCCAAGAAGGCTCCAGCAAGTAAGGCCCCACGCCGCCCCAGCAAGTACGAAGCCTTGCAGGCCCCTGAGAGCCAAGCAAGCCCCCACCCAGCTAGCTGAGTATGTGGCCAGTCCAGTAGGCCCCCCAGCCCAAGGCAGAATGCCCGGAGAGCAAGGGCCCAGCTAGCCAAGCGAGCGCCAGTCCGAGGCTGAGAAGGCCCTAGCGAGTACAAAGCCAAGCAAGCACTGCGCCTGTCTGGGCAGAGACCCTACAGCCAAGCAAGAGCTCTAGAGCGCTTCCAGCAGCTTAGAGTGAATGGAAGCCCCTGCCCCCAAGAGGCAACGCCCCCTCACAGATGGTAGGTCTTTTCTCCACTTTTATCCCACGCCATCTGATCACCATTATCCCGATGCCATCAACTCCACCATGCCTCAAGGCAATAATACTTACTGGGCCCCAGGTGGCCTCAACACCTCCCAGTCTGCCGTAACCCGTGACTTGGAAGATCACCATGGTTGTTCGCGCTTACGCCACCTCGTCTGCCTACACGTCCACCACCACTCCATTCTCACTTACACAACACCACAATTCATATCCCACCCAATCCGAGGGCCCAGACCAATTCACTTATCGTCCATAGCAGTACATTCCGAGTGTCAACTATGCTGCACCTCCATATGATTTAGCGGAATATCTGATGGGCTCAACACGTCCTCATGACCCCACTGAACAAAGCTTTCCTTTAGATCATTTCAGGTAGTGCCTACCCTAGTTGGGCAGTATGCCTCTCAGCCCTCAGCAGGGGTCACCTACTTTGAGTATCCACCGTCAGATCTTACTTCCTTTCACCACACGACCACATATTGTAAGATCCCTGGCCTATGTCACGGAAGGGGGATAAGAGCGAATGTATACCAGAGGCCCCTATGTCAGGGATATATACAGTACATCACGTGCTACATGTGGATCACATGGCGGCATGACTGCCACCAGGCATCAATACTCCTCCTCAACGCCATGGGATGTAAGCATAAGAGGTCAAGAAATAGTACAAGGGAAGAGGGAATGATACTGCTCCTCCTCAACTGTGTGTATATGAGTAAGAGAGGGAAGAAAATGTGAGACACGAGACAACGAGAATGAATGTGAATCAAGGAAGGACACAAGAAGGGGAACGCAGGGGAAAGTAAGTATAGGCCGAAAGTGTACTAGTATCTGTGAGGTCCAATGATGATACAGTAGGAAAGAGAAAGAACGAAGACAAGAATAAGAAGCAAGCGTGAGTGCAAGCATCGAGAAGTGAGAAAGAATACACAAGAAATGAGAATGGCTGATGTATGGGAACACAAGAATACAACAAAATCCTCCTGCTCCTCCTCACGTGGGACCTGCAGAACACATCCATGGTGGACACTCCTCCTCACGTACCACATGGGAAACATAAACCAATGACTTGGACGCAAAGGAGAGCTGCGGAGAGCATGATGTTGATGGATTCAGGGGACTGTGCGCTATACCAGCTGCGAGAGGGCAAGTTGGGTGACGAGAGTTGTGCGATCGAAGATAACGGAAGTTGATGATGATGAAAAATGGTCGAGGGACTATGTGCGCTATACCAGCTGTGCGAGGGAGTGTCGGTGGATGAGAGTCACATGATCGGTGATTGTGATGAAGGGATGATGATTACGAAGCTATGAGTGCCTATGACGAAACAAGTGAATGAGGTAATTTGACGATTTGTGAAATGGTTGTTTGAGGAGGTGGATGCGGAGGTAAGGTCCAAAAAAAAGGGGTGGAGAGAAAAAAAAAAAGGAAAGAAAGAGAGAAGGGAATGTAGAACACGGACAGTAAGAGAGACGGGAGTCGAACCATGGAGGATGTGATGATGGATGACGAGACGAGGTTGATGAAGGGAGACAAAGTTGAAAGGGTGAGATGAGGTTGAAGTTGATGAGACGATGGTAAAGTTGACAAAGGGTGATGAACTTGAAGTGGATAAAAAAGGAGAGAGACGATGATATTGACCAGATGGAATGATAGTGAAAAGAGACGATGTTGAAAGACGAGATGGAAGACGGTGCAAGGAAGACGAGATGATGTTGAAACGTCAAAACTGAAGAGCAGATGATGTTGAAACGTCAAAACTGAAGACGAGATGACATTGGGAGACACCACTTGGGAAGACAAGATGACGTTGGAAAAAGAAGATGTAGACAGAGAAGAGTTATGCTGAGCAGAAGACCCGGTGGAATGGGAGGGTAGAAAAGTTTTGCCCCATGGAAGACCCAGCGGGTTGATGGTAAGAGGAAGAGATTTGCCGTGCGGAAGACCCAGCGGGTTGACGGTAAAAGACAAAGAGATTGACCGTGTGGGAGACCCAGTGGGTTGACGGTGAAAAGTCGAAGGGATGGACCATGCGGGAGACCCAGTGGGTTGACGGTGAAGATAAAGATATTTGCTGTTCAGAAGACCCAGTGGGTTGACGGCAATGAGAGACAAAGAGACGAAAGGGAGATAAGATAAGCGATTGTGTGATAGTATGATGAGATGAGAGCTGAGGTGACGGGAGGCTAGGGCGTCATGATTTACACGCAAACAGCAGGCCCATAACCTGTAAGATCCCTGGCCTATGTCACGGAAGGGGGATAAGAGCGAATGTATACCAGAGGCCCCTATGTCGGGGATATATACGGTACATCACGTGCTACGCGTGGATCACATGGCGGCGTGACTGCCACCAGGCATCAATACATATGACCCCACGGGGTATGTCAATGCCGATGGCCAGTACGGGTTTCTGTCTGGTTGCGGACATACATACAGTGGGCTCAAAAACTGTTGCAATGTTTGGCAGTTTTGGACTGGTCGTAATGTAGTGGCTGAGAACGTGAGAATTGAGCTTAGCTATAGTGGGGTCAAGTAAAGTATTTGATCATGGCTTTCTAATGAGCTTTTAATCACATCAATTGAATGAGTGGTTGTAGAGATATGCTTAGTTTAATCTAGGGTATCCATTGCAACGGTTTTTAAGCCATTGTAAAATTGTGAATATTGAAAGAGTACGATGTAGCGCTTGATAGAGCAAGAATGGTGCTTAGTGTAGGTAGAATAAAGTAAAATACTTGATCGTAGCTTTCTAATGGTGTTTTAATCATATCATTTGAATCAACAGTTGTAGAGATATATCTAATTTAATGTACAGTATCCATTGCAACAGTTTTTGCAGCAGTTTTGGACTGGTTTCGATGTAACGCCTGACAGCATGAGAATTGCGATTAGCTGTAGTGGGGTCGAGTAAAGTACTTGATCGTGGCTTTCCAACGATGTCTTGACAGTATGATGTCACCCAACGGTTGTGGAGATATGTCTATTCTAATCTAGGGTATCTATTGCAATAGTTTTAAGCTATTATGAATATGCAATATCTAAGGTACAGTATATTAGTACTTTGTATACCCCCCTTTGCTTTTAGCACTGCCTGAATCCTTCTAGGCATGCTTTCTATCAACTTTTGACACTCTTCAACTGCTATTTCCTCCCACTCTACCTGAATCCTCTCCCATAACTCATGAATCCTATTAGGAGGGTATTCATGCTCTGCAAGCTTTCTTTTCAGATGACCCCAGAGATGTTCAATAGGGTTTAGGTCAGGAGACTGTGCAGGCCACACCATAGTCTCAAAATCCTGCTCATCTAGCCAACCCTTGACCTTTTTACTAGTATGCTTTGGGTCATTATCCTGCTGAAAGATGATGTCAGGAGGATTGAAACCATAATACTGCAGAGTATCCAGCAGTTCATCCTTTAATATTTGAAGGTAAAGGCTACTGTCCATCCTGCCATCAATCTTAGCAGCATACCCAACCCCTTCCCAAGTCATACACCCCCAAATCATCACTGATCCTCCTCCAAACTTAACAGTTCCCTCTACCAATCTATCACTCAGCACCTCCCCTGGCCTTTTCCACACCCATTTGCATCCATCTGACCCTAGGCAATTGATCTTGGTCTCATCAGACCATACTACCCTCTTCCAGTCCTCCACAGTCCAATCTTTGTGAGCATAGGCATAATTGTAATGAGCCTTGCAATGCTTCATAGAGAGAAGAGGGTGTTTGGTCTTGACTACAGCTTTCATGCCAGCTTTTTTCAGATGGAGGTGAACAGTACTTGGGGAGAGGGACTGGTTGGTGATATTGCTGAGGATTTTGGTCACCTGGACTGCATTTTCTGCCTTTTGAGTGATGATAAGACAAATAGCATGATGAGTATTGGCAGGGGTAAGCTTGGATGTACGGCCACCAGTGGACTTTTGAAGCTCAGAATGCTCTTTGGAGCGGAGTCTAGAGATGGTAGAGGAGTGGATACCAGTAGCAGAGGCAATAGAGCGGGTAGAGTGGCCAGCATTAAGCATGGTAAGGATGGTGTTCTTTTGAGCAGGAGAGAGGGATCTCATGATGATGGTGGTTGGAATTAAAGAAGTGTGTGCCTTCTTTTAAACTCAGACATGCTATTTGAATATGGGTTCTCACTTGTATAACTAAAAAAAGCTAACTATCCCTAAGTTTTACTCAGATTTAATGTATCATGTTGGTAGCTTAAAACTGTTGCAATAATAACACTGTTTTGGACAGGGAATATCTCCACAACCGTTGGGTAAAATCATACGGTCAAGACATCGTTGGAAAGCCACGATCAAGTACTTTACTCGACCCCACTACAGCTAATCGCAATTCTCACGCTGTCAGGCGTTACATCGCAACCAGTCCGAAACTGCTGCAAAAACTGTTGCAATGGATACTGTACATTAAATTAGATATATCTCTACAACTGTTGATTCAAATGATATGATTAAAACACCATTAGAAAGCTACGATCAAGTATTTTACTTTATTCTACCTACACTAAGCACCATTCTTGCTCTATCAAGCGCTACATCGTACTCTTTCAATATTCACAATTTTACAATGGCTCAAAAACTGTTGCAATGGATACCCTAGATTAAACTAAGCATATCTATACAACCACACATTCAATTGATGTGATTAAAAGCTCATTAGAAAGCCATGATCAAATACTTTACTTGACCCCACTATAGCTAAGCTCAATTCTCACGTTTTCAGCTGCTACATTGCGACCAGTCCAAAACTGCCAAACATTGCAACGGTTTTTGAGCCCACTGTAGGTGTATAAGTGACTGATGGACGATGGCATCATTTTCAGTACAATCAAGGAAACGCACTTCCAGATCTCGCAGTAGTTTCCATCTGGTTGTGGAGATAGTTAGGTGTATATGTCGAGCGGTGTTCTGTATCATGCATAATACTCTGTCAGTGTCCCTGAAATTGTTGTTTGTGTAAATTATACCAAGTTTGCACCATGCTCTTTCAACTAGTCTAATCCTCCCCCAAATTCTGCACCCTCCAAATCTTATCTTCACTACGGAAGCCTATCATATTGTCTTTCCACCATCAAGTGCCAGTTTGTCATTAAATGTCCAGGGGCCTTTGCTGTGCAATATGCCTCATTGAAAGATGCGATGGATTGCTCTCAAGAGTACACTCTGTGTCTATCATTTTTTTCATTCAGTGCTGGAGGTGTAGAAACAGGATGTTCACCTTTTAGGGGTCATTTGTCATCTTGATGCACTGATACGCGTAGGCGGCCAATCAGGTTATGTCGCGTGGTTTCCGCGTGGTTTATCTCGGTCGTTTGTCTCAGGTTGTTTGTGTCAGCACATTTCCAATTACCGCGCTTATATTATAGTAGACTAGCGGCACGGCAACCCGTGCTACGCACGGTTGGAATTACTACTTATTAAAATGGGTAGAGTGATGTAACGCTAAGTCTAAACACGTAGAGGGGTACTGACAATGCTTGAGACCTTGTATGTCGTCTGCTGAAACATGCGCATACGTGGCACAGGTGCCACATCGCTTGGGCCGGGGGGTATACTGCCGGGCCTCCCTCCCTGCTGAAAACGCTCTGCCTCTGCGCTGCACTGCTGCACTGTTTTCTGGTCGCAAGGGATGCTGCCGTGCTTACTGACATTGTGATAGAGGGGCTCCTGGTCGACTCTGAAGGACGTGGGGGTGTTGCGGAGAACACTGAGGGGTTTGCTGCAAACGCGGGGGAGGGGGACTTGGTCCGGGTCGAGGTAAGTTATCGCACATGCTTCCGTGGGGCCTGTAAATGGGCCGGAGGATGTGCCTAGTCGTAGTGAACTTGTCACGCCGGGGTGTGCACACGCATGGCACATGCAGTAGAACGCTTTGGACTGCTCTTGGCTTCCTGGCACAGGCATCCGATAAGGTCCTTATATACCCTGTGAGGAATAATTTCCACCTGATTATCACAAGTAACCATGTCACAAGACAGGTCCGACAGTGTGACTCACGCATGTCTATCGACAGGCGATCTTGAAGTCCGCTCTATCCGGCTATATCTATACGTTTCCAGCTCTCGGAAGTCCGGTTCGGTGCCTCCACGTGGATGCCATCAACGGGAGTTGTTCCCGGGTCTGTCCGCGTGACTTCCCGCGCGTGTCCCGCCCTCGGCAACCTCCGATGACGCGACTTCGTCGTCTCCCACGTCGAGCTCATCGTCTCTGACGACGAGCTCACTTATTTCTACTTATCCACCACATAATATATGACATATATATATCAAAAAAATTATATTAATCAGTAGAATACGAATATAGTAATTATAAATCAAAATAAGGTCTCTATGTTTTCCCGCGCATTCCCCCACTTCGGCAACGTCCGATGACGCGACTTCGTCGTCTCCCACATCGTGCTCGTCGTTCCTGACGATGAGCACGCTTATTTCCACTTATCTACAATATAATATATGACATATATATACCAAAATATTTGTATTAATGAGTAGAATACGAATATGGTAATTATAATTGTGGTTTCAGGGACCCCATCCCCGGTAAACCGGGGCCGGGATAACCGATCCGTCCCAGTGTTTTCCCGCGCGTTTTCCCACCTCGGCAACCTCCGGCGACGCGACTACGTCGTCTCCCACGTCGAGCTCATCATCTCTGATGATGAGCTCGACGATTTCCACTAATCACATATATAATATATAACATGTATATATCAATGGGCTCAGATTAATACATAGAACATAAATATATTGTTTATACATGAAAATATGTTCTTCCCTCCCCTCAGGACACCCCGACGTCGTGCACGCAAATTGGCCGCGCGCGGGCGTTGCGGCGAAACCGATGACGCGGGAGAGGCTAAGGCCGAGCAGGAGGCCTCTGGGGTATTGGGGAGGATGAGGGGTATGTTCAGATCGATGGATTGGGAATAAACGTACTGGCTTGTGAGCATCGGGCGCCGTTTGTGGCTAAACCGATGACGCGGGAGAGGTCGAGGCTGAGGCATTGGGTGGGGATGAGTGGTACGTTCGGATCGATGGACTGGGAATAACGGGGGCGTTTTTCGACAAGGGTACGTACTTGAGTTTATATTATTTCCCGTACTTTGGTGGGAGAACGGAGCGGGTGCTAGCTGACGAAGTACCATTGGTGGATAGGGCCTTGTGGGATCGACGTTGAGCTGCCATTCTAGGTAGGAGCACATCTCCTGCTCTCCATCTGGTTAATCTCCTGAAGCGCGAACATACCCTGACCAACAATACACCACGACTTGTTAGAGTAAGTGTCGTCACAAATAATCTTGGAGGCCAGCATGAACGCTGAAGCGAAGGCCGGAAGACCCCTTAGCAGCGGGGAAACGGGCCTTGAGGCGTTGGAGGGCAGCCGCGTGCGATGAAGGGCATAAGCGATGAAGTGGTCCAGCTATGGAGCTGGGGTAGCAGGAGACAGTGGGGTAGGAGGGCGTACCTGGGCATGCGAATAGGTGGGAAACAAAACGAGCAGCGAACGTCCTGGAGGGGAGGAAGAGGGAAGAGCGGGTTGGTGAGCTTCGAAACGTGGCACGTAAACGAGGACTCACCAACTGGAGGGGAGGAAGAGGGAGGAGCGGGTTGGTGAGCTTCGAAACGTGGCACGACACAAACAAGGACTCACCAACTGGAGGGGAGGAAGACGGAGGCGCGGGTTGGTGAGCCTCGAAACGTGGGAAACGGGCCTTGAGGCGTTGGAGTGAGGCCGCGTGCGGTGAAGGCATAGGCGATGAAGTGGACCATCCGTGGGGTTTGGGTAGTAGGAGACATGCGAATAGGTGGGAAACGAAACGAGCAGGGAGGCCTTGAGGCGTTGGGGTGAGGCCGCATGCGGTGAAGGGCGTATGCGATAAAGTGGTCCAGCCGTGGAGTTGGGGTAGCAGGAGACAGTGGGGTAGGAGGGCGTACCTGAGCATGCGAATAGGCGGGAAACGAAACGAGCAGCGAGGAGGCCTTGAGGGCCGCGTGCGGTGAAGGGCATAAGCGATAAAGTGGTCCAGCCGTGGGGTTGGTGCAGTACGAGACAGTGCCGTAGGAGGGAGAATCTGGACATGCAAATAGGTGGGAAACGAAACGAGTACACAGCTTTCTGTGATGTCGTCCAGCCAGGCAAGGCAAGAGGCCTAGAGGAGGGAGTGGGCCAGGAGGAGTGGCGAGGCGCATCACGTGTCCAAGGCTGTTGATTGCGCCTGCCTGGTGTGACTTCCCCTCGGCATCGTCCGAGCTCGCTGTCATGCTCATTGTCTCTGACGGCGAGCACACTCCCTCCCTTATGAAATATATATCATTGTATTTTAATGAGTATACTAAATAACACTGTTATAAATTGAAATAATCGGATTTGTGATGCCATAACCCCTGGGAAAAGTAGGGCCGGCTAGCCGGATCCGTGCACCCGGGATTTTCCCACATGTTTCCCAAACTCGGCAACTTCCAACGCTCCGCTCGCGACTTGAGTTGCCTCCCATGGTCATTGCCTCCCACGGTGTCAACCACACTGTGCTCATTGTCCCTGACAGTGAGCACACCTTTTTTCACTTATCCCTCTTTCTCCCTCATAGAATATATAACATATTTATATCACTGGGTTCGTATTAATGAGTAGAACACAAATATAATGATTATAAATTAAAATACAGAGTTTTGAGGGTGTCAGAATACATAAACTGTTTACATTCAGAGTTGCTATTTGCAGCAGGAATAAAATAGCCATAAATCTGAAATAATTTGTGCAGATAGATGAGATCAGAATCTATGGGGTGCTCTGCCAACACTAAGAAATCCAATCAGCCAGTTCTAAGTTATTTAGTTCAGACTGTTTTTAAAGATGATCAAATAACTCAGGATTGGTTGATTGGATTTCTTAGAGTTGGCAGAGCACATCCTTGCTTCTGATCTCATCTATCTTCCCAAATATTTTCAGATTTAGTGCTATTTATTTCTCAATAGGCCACTATTCAGGTTGATACTCTTTACATGAAACTCTGATCATGTTGTATTGCAACAAGCTGAGCCAGAGATTTTCATATCTTAAGAACTAAAATAGTAATAAATCTGAAACTATTTGGGAAGATAGATGGGATCAGAGGCAAGGCGGTGCTCTGCCAACTCTAAGAAATCCAATCAACCAGTCTTGAGTTATTTGATCATCTTTAAAAACAGTCTGAACTAAATAACTTAGAACTGGCTGATTGGATTTCTTAGTGTTGGCAGAGCACCCCCTAGATTCTAATCTCATCTATCTTCACAAATTAGTTCAGATTTATGGCTATTTTATTCCTGCTACAAATAGCCAGACCAAATATAAATGGTTTATGTATTCTGACACCCTCAAAACTCTTTATTTTAATTTATAATCATTATATTTGCATTCTACTCATTAATACAAACCTGGTGATATAAATATGTTGTATATTATATGAGGGAAAAGGGGGGATAAGTGAAAAAAGGTGTGCTCACTGTCAGAGACAATGAGCACAGTGTGGTCGACACCGTGGGAGGCAATGACCATGGGAGGCAACTCAAGTCACGAGTCGCGCGTTCGCGAAAATCCCGGTGCTCAGATCCGGTTAGCCGGCCCTACTTGGATGAGCCTGGGAACGCAATCAACATACGCAATCAACATTGGGCGCGCCACGCGCTTGGACACGTGATGCGCCTCGCCACTCCTGCCCTCTCTTGCCTGGCTGGACGACGTCAACACGCTCTGTACTGTAGCATGGACACAAGCACTCAGCATGCTGTGTGCTCGTTTCGTTTCCCACCCATTCGCATGTCCAGGTTCTCCCCCCTACCGCACTGTCTCGTACTGCACCAACCCCACGGCTGGACCACTTTATCGCTTATGCCCTTCACCGCACGCAGCCTCACTCCGCCTCAAGGTCCGTTTCCTCGCTGCTCGTCCACCTATTCTCATGCCCAGATTCCCCTCCTTAACCTACTGCCTCCTACTACCCAAACCCCACGGCTAGACCACTTTATCGCTTATGCCTTCACCGCACGGGGCCTCACTCCAACGCCTCAAGGTCAGTTTCCCGCTGCTCGTTTCGTTTCCCACCTATTCTCATACCCAGGTACTCCTCCTACACCACTGTCTCCTGCTACCCCAACTCCACGGCTGGACCACTTTATCGCATACGCCCTTCACCGCATGCGGCCTCACCCCAACGCCTCAAGGCCTCCCTGCTCGTTTCGTTTCCCACCTATTCGCATGTCTCCTACTACCCAAACCCCACGGATGGTCCACTTCATCGCCTATGCCTTCACCGCACGCGGCCTCACTCCAACGCCTCAAGGCCCGTTTCCCACGTTTCGAGGCTCACCAACCCGCGCCTCCGTCTTCCTCCCCTCCAGTTGGTGAGTCCTTGTTTGTGTCGTGCCACGTTTCGAAGCTCACCAACCCGCGCCTCCGTCTTCCTCCCCTCCAGTTGGTGAGTCCTTGTTTGTGTCGTGCCACGTTTCGAAGCTCACCAACCCGCTCCTCCCTCTTCCTCCCCTCCAGTTGGTGAGTCCTCGTTTACGTGCCACGTTTCGAAGCTCACCAACCCGCTCTTCCCTCTTCCTCCCCTCCAGGACGTCCGCTGCTCGTTTTGTTTCCCACCTATTCGCATGCCCAGGTACGCCCTCCTACCCCACTGTCTCCTGCTACCCCAGCTCCATAGCTGGACCACTTCATCGCTTATGCCCTTCATCGCACGCGGCTGCCCTCCAACGCCTCAAGGCCCGTTTCCCCGCTGCTAAGGGTCTTCCGGCCTTCGCTTCAGCGTTCATGCTGGCCTCCAAGATTATTTGTGACGACACTTACTCTAACAAGTCGTGGTGTATTGTTGGTCAGGGTATGTTCGCGCTTCAGGAGATTAACCAGATGGAGAGCAGGAGATGTGCTCCTACCTAGAATGGCAGCTCAACGTCGATCCCACAAGGCCCTATCCACCAATGGTACTTCGTCAGCTAGCACCCGCTCCGTTCTCCCACCAAAGTACGGGAAATAATATAAACTCAAGTACGTACCCTTGTCGAAAAACGCCCCGTTATTCCCAGTCCATCGATCCGAACGTACCACTCATCCCACCCAATGCCTCAGCCTCGACCTCTCCCGCGTCATCGGTTTAGCCACAAACGGCGCCCGATGCTCACAAGCCAGTACGTTTATTCCCAATCCATCGATCTGAACATACCCCTCATCCTCCCAATACCCCAGAGGCCTCCTGCTCGGCCTTAGCCTCTCCCGCGTCATCGGTTTCGCCGCAACGCCCGCGCGCGGCCAATTTGCGTGCACGACGTCGGGTGTCCTGAGGGGAGGAAGAACATATTTTCATGTATAAACAATATATTTATGTTCTATGTATTAATCTGAGCCCATTGATATATACATGTTATATATTATATATGTGATTAGTGGAAATCGTCGAGCTCATCATCAGAGATGATGAGCTCGACGTGGGAGACGACGTAGTCGCGTCGCCGGAGGTTGCCGAGGTGGGAAAACGCGCGGGAAAACACTGGGACGGATCGGTTATCCCGGCCCCGGTTTACCGGGATGGGGTCCCTGAAACCACAATTATAATTACCATATTCGTATTCTACTCATTAATACAAATATTTTGGTATATATATGTCATATATTATATTGTAGATAAGTGGAAATAAGCGTGCTCATCGTCAGGAACGACGAGCACGATGTGGGAGACGACGAAGTCGCGTCATCGGACGTTGCCGAAGTGGGGGAATGCGCGGGAAAACATAGAGACCTTATTTTGATTTATAATTACTATATTCGTATTCTACTGATTAATATAATTTTTTTGATATATATATGTCATATATTATGTGGTGGATAAGTAGAAATAAGCGAGCTCGTCGTCAGAGACGATGAGCTCGACGTGGGAGACGACGAAGTCGCGTCATCGGAGGTTGCCGAGGGCGGGACACGCGCGGGAAGTCACGCGGACAGACCCGGGAACAACTCCCGTTGATGGCATCCACGTGGAGGCACCGAACCGGACTTCCGAGAGCTGGAAACGTATAGATATAGCCGGATAGAGCAGACTTCAAGATCGCCTGTCGATAGACATGCGTGAGTCACACTGTCGGACCTGTCTTGTGACATGGTTACTTGTGATAATCAGGTGATAATTTCAGGAAAAATCACGAAGACTCATGAAGATTCCCGAAAACAGATGATTCATCATCGTGAGTCATCATTCTGCTCGAGCTCTGCAATTACCACGTGGCTTTTATCTAGCCAATCAGAACAAAGACGCCGACCCACGTCGTTTATAATATAGAGGATTGTTGTATCCATTATAAGAATTTCTACTGTAGCAGCAAAAAGTGAAGTGCCTACTAAAATTCATGACCTTTGAACTTTACAGTGGATCCCCGGCCCACAAAAGGAATAACCATTTACACAGCAGATACAGCTATTCAGTAGACACCCTGATGTTTCCTCCACTCCATCACTTTGCTTCGGCTCGCTTCCTGAGCTGCCCACTCCTCCTGCTCTATTTCTTTCTGCCTGCGCTCGGCAGCCATTTCTGGCGTGATCCCATGGATACGCATTAAGACCATATTAAGTACATCCATCGCTTTCGCCATATCACTCTCATCCCCCCCATTTGTTAAAGTGAGGCGTTTCCGTGGCCCAGGGGGGTGAAAATCTGGGTCGGTGGGGTCGTCTAGTTCAGAGGAGTCATCTGAGTCGTGGTCTGGGGGAACGTAATCTGGGTCGTCGTCTGGGTCGTCATCTGGGTTGTCGTCTTCAAAAGCGTTATCTGTGTCATCCGGTAGGGCGGTACGGGGATGTGGTTGAATATTTGCGTAATTATCTTCGCGATATTCATTCATTACTTCATAAACGCGACCACGCCCGCTGTACCAGGACTTGAAAGCGGCAACACCGTAGACATAGTCGAGGATAACTGTAGAGGGTGGCGAGCCTCCTTGGCCTTGGAAGAGTGCATCGACATTTGCACCCGCAACCACCATATGTTGGGCAACGTTGGAAACTGAGCCCTGAAGGGTTTGAAGGACTGCCAACATTGTAGGGTCGTACGTTTCGGACTTCTTTA
Organism: Russula griseocarnosa; assembly: GCA_022884055.1. Lineage (NCBI taxonomy): Eukaryota > Fungi > Basidiomycota > Agaricomycetes > Russulales > Russulaceae > Russula > Russula griseocarnosa. Next base: position 774,932 of record JAGKRU010000004.1, read on the forward strand.
TCCAATGCAGGGTGATGTAATCCGGGCCCGAGCCACCTCGCTGAAACTTCCTTATGTCTCCGGGACGCAGCCCATAGTTCGGTGTCTAACATTGGTTAGAACGGTGCCTAAATATGAACTACCAAAGTTTCACACCTTTATGAAGGCAATCTGCCCTGCACGAAGCTGCCTATGCAGGTCCGTGCTCAGCAACATTCCGTTTATTATGTCATCAATCCCGACTGTTGACGTTGAAGGTTGTGCCGAGTCATCTCCGGGAGAACGAAGTTCTATCACTTTTTCAATGTACTAGAAAACAACGTCATCAAATAATTATATGAACTGACAGTAAATCTTACCTCATCGCCTTTGCAATGGGGAATCAGGTGTACCGCATCACAAGCCAACGCTGGCCTTTGTGTAACAACACAGGCATGCCCATCTCGTTGTACGACACAGCTTCTGAAATCATCGCGGCGTCCTTGTGTTAGGGTAGAAGATGTTACTCGCTCATGTATACCTAGATGGTCTACAAATGCACAATCTTCTGGCGAAGTCGAGACACTGTGAACAGCAATTTCACACACAAAAAGAAAGCTTACCCGAAGGTTGATAGTAATATGTGTTTTCGTCATCCGCAATTTCGGTCCTGTCGTAGTTCACGGAGGGACCGTCGGGTGTTGTGAAAAGACTACCACGGGCTCCACAAATTGTAAACATTACATAGCGTATATATCGAAATGGGAAGACGGCGAGTCTCTCGATATCACTTCGGGAATCGAAAGAAAGGAGATCTGGGTTCCACCAAAGCTTAGAAAGACTTCAATCTCAACCATGATGCATGGATGAACGATGGAGCGATGAGAGTCATGAGAGAGAGAAGGAATTATCACTTATATAAGCAGACAGTCGTTCGAGCTCAGACAGGCGGAGTTGTATTTGTTTGCTGCATTCGCGTCGGAGTTTGGACTATCTATCCCTCTTCCGCCACAGCAGCGGATCGTTGTATATATCTGAGGATACTCACAATCGTCGATCCTCCGCAAACAAGCCGAGCTCGCAAGTAGCATCATTAGCATACCAGTCGCAGTCGCCTTTCACTCTACAACCAACAGCAAAGCAGCGGAGGATCACCTCCGTCTCGCAGCCATTTCACCACTAGCGGGTCTGTTATGATCACCAGTTCACGGATCGCTGCAGCGAGCGCGAGAGCCCTACCCGCCCGTGCAGCTCACCTCCGGGTGGACCTACAGGCTTCGCCTGACGGCGCTACGCGCTCGCTCGTGTACCTAACACACCGCACACTTTCACGCACCAGCACAGCACCGCTCTGTGTCAGTATTACATGTCCTCACGCTCACCGTTTCCGTGAATTTGGCTTTCTCCCAGGTGCCAAGATGGTAAATTTGGGAGAGAGAACGAGTTGTAATTTCATTGTGGGTCGCACTCATTATTATATGTAACAGGGGATAGGCGTACGCAATACGCAATGGCGTTCACAAGAATTATGAAACGCCTACATCTGTGCGTACAGTAGTTCGACTATTCTTCTTCTGATACTTTCCTCACTACTCACATTCCTCGGTCTCATGGCGTGTCGGCAAAAAAAAGAGAAGAGAATTCATGTCGGGCCAGCCGCTCTCAAGCACATGAAGTTCAATTTTTGGGGACGCTTGTTTACAGAGTTTGCATGTGAGATCAGGGCCATAGTACTGGCACAGGGGTATGTGTAAGACTTGGAGCAGGTGATCGAACTCTCCCCGTACCAAAAGCGAATGTGAGACCAAGACTGAAGTTAAATACATATATACTGAGTGTGTTGGAATGCTTGGTGCGTCGCACTTTTTGGGAAAGTGTCCATATTCATTAATTCGGCTTCCTTTTATGCTCGCGTGGTCGTGTGGTTGACGGTTGGCACCGGCAGGCCT